>BQNB010026928.1:0-49917 GCA_026074375.1 Tanacetum coccineum
TTAACCAAAATATTGATAAAATAAAAGATTAGTTCTCGCTCTTAGTGATCGACACCTTACTTACCACGAAACTCCATCTGATCGGTACATTGCCCGTTAAAGTGTTGTTTTAGGTTAAGTCCGCAAAATATAAATTTAAAACATGAACTATCATAAACTACAACCTCACAACGACACAATTAAGTTTTTGGTGCCGTTGCCGGGGAGTGAAATTTTAATCTTGAATTTTATTTAATATTTTAGTTTTTAACATTAGATTAACTTAAGGATTAGTGTAATTTAGATTAATTAGTGTAATTTAGATTAGTGTAAAATTTTGTATATTTGTTTTTAATTGTTTGCTTGTTTTTATTTGTTTTAATTGTTTTCTATACACTGTTCTGGTCGACAACCTGATACGGCGTATCCACTTCTATTGGATACGGCATATCTAAGTTTCATATCCAATACAGCGTATTTGTCACACCACGCCAAGGCGGAAACACGAGGCATAATGAGAATGGATATCATCACAACACAATGGCATCTATATATAAAGAACTACAATGCATAAATGTTAACAAAGTAT
Organism: Tanacetum coccineum; assembly: GCA_026074375.1. NCBI lineage: Eukaryota > Viridiplantae > Streptophyta > Magnoliopsida > Asterales > Asteraceae > Tanacetum > Tanacetum coccineum. Next base: position 569 of record BQNB010026928.1, read on the forward strand.
AGACACAAAGTGTCATGAAAATACCCAAACAAACATAAAAGATAACTGGCGTCTTGTATTGAAGCAAAGGGGGTTCACGTCAATACCAAGACATGCAAAACATCCAAAATAAACCTAAGCAGTTCAAATCAACAACATTCAATATTCTTTCATGCATGAAATAAACTAGGAGATTAAATTCTACAAGCAGCCTATGGTCTCTCTAGCCACTCCTCTTATTCTTAAGATCCTCATGATGCTCACCTAAAAATGATGCTTAAAAACGTCAACATAAAGGTTGGTGAGAGTCATAGGTTTATGACACACAATTCAAACTTTCAATCAATTATTGCGATTAATAAAACAGAACATGGCAGGACAGTTAAGCTAGCTATTATACATGCTAACATGCATACGTACAAAACAACCACAACTAGGATATAACGTGTCCCATGATCCAAGTCACACCAAAATATCACACAATAATGGGTACCCTCCGATCAAAATCACACAGTAATGGGTAGAAACTTTACCCTCTGATCGGAATCACACAGTAATGGGTAGGAATGTTACCCTCTGATCCAACAACACATAAACATTTAGCACATATCATATAATAGCCACATAAATATCCATGCATCATTTATACCACATAATCACAGCGATTAAAACATTTCAAAACCATTTGTATCATTTCCATCCCAATTTAAAAACGATGTAAAAAGAGTGACTATGAAACTCACCTGATGCTCAACGCAGCTTCCTAAATTTCTTAGCACAAAACTACACAATAAAATATAAACGTGTTACACGCGACTAAGCCAAATGCTCAATTCCATGAAACAATCATATGATGGATGTCTAAGGGGTTTACATACCTCTATGGGTCACCCCGACACCATGCCCGACTTTAACCAACTCATTTACTCATAAGTCTACTTAACTACATTTTACCCGAAAACGCAGAACTTTAGTGTCACTTTTCTAACTTTCAACCCTTATCTACCGAACTCAATAAATTCTCAAATAAATCACCTATGTACACTTAAGTGTTTACAAATTACCTCATATTCCCCAAAATCTATTCACATGTTCAAATGCCTCAAATAAATTCCCAACTCAAAAGTACCCAGATTCGGATCTGAACGCACACTAAAATGTTTGACCTTGATAACCATACTTAGACAACTAATCAGAGGCTAAATTTTGGGGTGAAGTTAATAGACTTATAGAACTTGACTTTTTGTTTTGGCTAACCTTAATTAGAATTTTAAATTGGGGTTTTACCTCTCTAATTCTGACCCAAATCTGACCTGTATTTACTGTTTTGACAAGTTTTCTTGCAACGACCATTTGACTAACTTCCAGACCTCAAAACCCTTTGAGGCTGGACTTTTTAAAAACTAGACTCTCTGAACTACAATTTAGGAATAGGATTCACCTCTTAACTCGTTTTTGTCATCAAGATATCATTCGTTGAACACGACCCAAAAATTTGCCAAACCCTTAATCCTAAACTAACGCGTTCTAACATAAACCGTTTACATCATTATGATCCAAATCAAGCCACAAACATCCCCACATGCTCTAATTATAATTAAATACAGAATATTATAAACCCTAATGATCCATCATAATGTTTGTTACATGATTTAAAAAGAATTAACAAGGGTAGAATCATTACCTAGCTTACTTACCCGCTCCTAACATGAACTAGCTCTTAATTTCTTGGATCAAAAATTTCGTCTTCTAGGGTTCTTGGGGTAGGGATTTCGCACGGCACAAGGGGTAGGGAGAAATGAGGAGGCAACTAATGAGCTAGGGTTTTCTTATTAAGCTAACTAAATAGAATCCTAATCTAACTAAACTTGTGATTTGATAAAATACATTTTCTTTCCTTTTCTTATACAAACCGATCACCATACATTATATATAAAAAAAATATATATATATATAATATAATGTTACTTGTAATTATTTATTAATTATTATAATTACTACATTACTTAATATCCTATAAAACTTTTGTAAAAATTGAAACATTTTGCTGAAAAAATAGATACTAATCTTTCCATTTATAATTTTTTTTTTTTTTAACTTTCATTTCACCAAAATACTTTCTATATTTAGAAAGTTCATTACTAACTCTCATATTTCACGAACCGAGTTCCCTTCCAATATGACATACTTTCCATATTAATCCATCATATAATCATCCACATATTGACATAGCAATGCATGCAAACACGTCATCATTTCCATTGTCACTACACGTGAACAAAATGGAAATAATCATCAAACATCTCAAACTCATTTAAAATGAGATGAACACGCATCTTAGAATGATAATCATGCACACAGATAAAGTCACATAGATCACAAATATGGCACATATAAACATTTAGCCAACTCTAAAAGGTATGACTAACCTGCTCAAGTCACGGTTGTCACAGTATCCCCTCCTTAAGGAAATCTCGTCTCGAGATTTAACTAGCAGGTTTGACAGTACGATCAACAAATAACTGAGGATACTTAGACTTCATATGGTGTTCACCTCCCAAGGTGAACTCGGGACCTATCGTCTTGAATTCCCCGCCGCACTTTTCACAAAGTGTAGCTTAACACGCTTCAAACTCCTAACCTCACGGTCCATAATCTCTACAGGTTCCTCAACAAAATGAAGAGTCTTGTCGATCTTGATTTCTTCCAATGGCACATGCAGATTAGCATCCACCAAATACTTTTTCAAATTTGACACGTGGAATGTGTCATGCACACTACTCAATTCCTCGGGCAATCTTAACCGATAAGCTACAGGGCCGATCCTTTTAAGGATCTCGAATGGTCCTACATACCTCGTGACTATTTACTTTTGTTCCAAAACGAAGCACGCTTTCCAAGCGAAATCCTTTAATAACAACACGATTCTCTAACCTCGAACCATCAATCTGGCTGACGTCTCTATTATCACATAGCTGCTTTTTGACAATCCCTCGCATCTTGAGCTTTTTCCATTTATCAAACACTAAAACCTTTTTCGTTGTTTCTTGTACCAATTCATCCAAATCAAACACTGTTCAACACCAATTTCCCTTTATCAAACACTACACCATTATCGGTTTGTTTCTTGTTAATATAATCACCATCTGCGGTCGCTAAAAAATGATCGACCTTAGTAACCTGTCGACTATTAACACCCCAAATCGTAATCGTTCCATCCCAACTTCCTTTGTCTTAAGATACACCTTGGTGATGTAGAATCCATAGTGATCTTATCCATCCGCCCACTACTCCATTTAGAATACTTCGGGTTTGTATGCAATAAACCCGAATCCTTTTTGATGCTCAGTAGAGCCATCCTTACACTCCTTTAAAAACCTATTCAACAAGTTAAGACTTTTTCGCTAACATACAAGTAGCAATATTCCCTCTCATTTTATAAAATTACCCCCTGCAATTACCCGCCAACACCATACATATCACAAAGGATCATGGTACATCTTATCAGCGTCAGGATGTACAGAGTACCCTAGTCTTATACTTCTCCATAATTTATTGTTCTCACACCTCCCTACTTAACGAAAACCCCATACAAAATTACATACAGCGTCCATAAAAGTATAAACAAAAACTGCTCTCTCTCGTCTTTTCTCTTCTCTCCTTCTTTTTTTCCTTTTTCATCCATATCTCAATTTCCTGTTTATCTAAAACCATGTAGTTCTTTCTCTACAAGTCGTTCTCTTCGCTTTAACCCTCCACTTCTGGGCTGCCCGGTAACATTCCTTCTCCTTACTCTACAGACTGAATAGTCATAGTCCCATTTGCCTCGTACTCGGTCTAGTTTCACTCATCCTTCCTACTTAGATGCATTAGCCAACTCAACATTCTCCATACCTGGAATGGTATGAATCTCACACTCATAGTCAGCTCATAACTCAATCACCACCTTTGAACACATATTCAACTCCTATCCTGATTAACTATGTTTGAAGGCGCTTGTGATCCGTGTAATGACACTCTTCGACAATACAAAGAATCCTCTAAGTTTTTAAGGGCAAACACAACTGCCTCCCAGTTTTCTAATTGTGCTTGTATAATTCTTCTCTGTATCTTGAGTTGTCTTGATGCAAAGGGCAATTACTTTTGCCTCTATTGCATGAGTACACATCCTAATCCACTGATTCGATCTCACAAGAGACTGACAAATCTTCAACCCCATTAGGTAGTGACAATATCGGTGCATCACACAAATTATTCTTCAAAGTCTGGAAAGCCTCTTCCTGTTCCACGCCCCACTCATACTTTTTGTTTTTCTGAGTCAACGAAGTAAGAGGTTTAGCAATCTTAGAGAAGTTTGCGATAAAAACGTCGGTAGTAACCTGCTAACCCCAAAAATAATCGAATTTCAGACGGTGTTGTAGGAGCTTTCCAATTCTTTACTGCCTCAATCTTTTTGGATCCACGTTAATACCATTCTGGTTGACCACATGACCAAGGAAACAGAACTACAACTAGAACTCACACTTGGAGAATTTAGCATACAACTTCTCTTTCTTCAGCAATTCTAACAGCAACCTCAAATAAACCTCATGTTCCTCCTTAGACTTTGAGTAGATCAAAATGTCATCAATGAAAACAATGACAAACTTATCTAGGTAAGGTTTACAAACCCGGTTCATCAAATCCATAAATACTGTTGGTGTATTGGTTAATCTAAAAGGCATAACTGTAAACTCAAAATTTTCGTATCTCGTTTGAAACGCGGTCTTTTGGAATATTATCATCCCCATTTACTATTAGTTGGTGATAAACCCTAACCGATTAGATCAATCTGGAGAATGACGTGCTCCTTGCAGCTGATCAAATAAGTCATTAATTCTCGGGAGAGGATAGCGGTTCTTAACAGTCAACTTGTTCAACTCCCTATAATCAATGCACATGTGAAAAGAGCCATCCTTCTTCATAACAAATAACACAGGTGCTCCCCATGGAGAATGACTTGGTCGTATGAAACCCATGTCGGCAACTCTAAAGCTGCCCAGTGAACCAATTCTTGCATTTTCGAGGTGCTAGATGATATGGAGACTTCGCAACCAGGTCGTCCTCCAGGAACTAAATCAATGACGAAACTCAACATTTCAATCAACTTGTAGTCGTTGCGTTGTGGAAATCTCGACAAGTCTTTCCGGGAACACAACTCAAAATCTCGTACGAGCGGAGAATCCTCGCTCAACTTATTCATCAACGCTTCTCGGCGTTCATAGGCTTTTGCAACTCCCAAGTACGTTCCATTAAACTCGAAGTACTCCTCATTTAACTTTGTAATCGGTATCTCAACCACCTTCTCATGACACACGATCACAGCCTTATTCTTGGACAACCACTCCATCCCTATAATCACATCGAAGCTTCCATGACCCAACGGTATCAAATCTATGATGAACATTGAATTTCCTAGTTCTAGTTTGCAGTCCATGGATACTCTATCAAACTTCTAACTATTCTTACCATCTGCCCTACTTCTATCCACAATATCCAGGGTTTACAATATTAGTTTTCACATTTATAAAGGGCCGAAATTAGTAAAATGAAAATAAAACAGCTCAGAATCTAAAAGTACAGTAGCAAACTGATCGTTTCAAAGAAGAAAGTACCCTCACGACCTTAGGATCCTGAAGAGCATCTGGGCTGCATTGATATGACACGAGCCCTTCCTCAAGCGGATTCCCCATTATTTTTTGGGGCGCCTACTTGTCCCTCAAAGGCCAACGTATTTCCTACTTTGACCAGTGCTCGTCATTTTGGGATAATATTTCGAAGGTGTTCGGACTACCTACATTCATAACAAACCCTCTAATTATAACCCATCCTAACAGCATTCACATGAGCCACTTGCTTAAACGGTGCCCGACAATCTTTAGCAAAATGACCCGGTTTCTGACAATTATAACATAATTTGCAAGGTTCATTTTCTGGATGATAGAATATAATCACTTAGCACACTTGGTATAAGGGGCCCACAAACACGTTTCTAGTGAGTTATGTCGCCACAAAACCTCGACCCCAACATTTTCCTTCTTATATATCTCATCCATGACCCACTCCTTGTAGTGTGGGGGGTGTCGAGGAAGGCAGCTTAAGGTATTGAAAAGGTGTGGTGTGGGAGGGATGATCACGGGGGGACCGGGTGTTTGGTGAAGATGGGGAGTGAGGGAAATAAAGATGTTTTTTTGTTTTTGTGGAGTGGAAAGCCTTGATTTAAAAGGAAAATGGAATTAGAGTTTTGACGGTAATAGCCAGAAGGGTTGTGAGGGGATGAGGAGTTTTTTTGAGAGATAAAGTGGATTTTCTGCCGTAAGGGTGAAAATGTGGGTTGTGTTGCTGAGGTTGTTTGATGGAAGTGGATCGGATAAGGGTCCTATCACATGTTGTTTAGTGAGTCAAGTTCGGAGAGAAGGGGGGTGAGTTTGGAAAGGGGGGGATAGGGTAGTAGTAAAGGTTAGAAGACTAGGTGAGGGGTGTTTTGATAAGGTCGTTTTTAGGTGAAGAAGAGATGAAGTTATGGGTTGGGTATTTTATAAGGAATGTGCCCTGGTTATACTGTCTCTTCCACTTCCGTTCTTTTCTCTCCATTACACTTCGTTAATGACCACAGCTGACTAGCATCTCGCATAAGTTAGTACCCAACCTAAGAATGCACTTTTTATTATGTTGTTGGGTCGCTCGGCAAGCATTCCTCCCGAATCTCATGATGCCAAACCAGCCTATGTTATCTCTGATGGCGTGATAACGTAGGGGGAAAAAAGTAACTAGGTGTGAACCAGCTTGGCTAATTATTAAAACGATCAGTATAGGGCATGATTGCTCCCACCATCTATGAATTCCAAAACTACATTTTCCAACTTCTCCATATTGTTGCTTGGACAGAACACAACATACTTAACCGCTTTAAAAACAACACCATGACATACCAAATGGCAGCTGTTCACGACCTCTTTCGAGTGAACTTGGGTGTTCCACCAAGTCAAAGCCTTGTTCACAAACGAGCTAGCAGTGATAAACGTCAAACGTGTGTCATAATAATATATAGTATATCCCGTCAGATAAGACAATTACTTTAGGAGAAATAATAGTCTATCTTCCGAGTGTCGTTATCCCACGCGAAGATGAAATGAAATTCAGAGACTGTTACGTTTGGTAGCCTTGAGATGGATAAATATTTTGATTTAGGTATTAACTATCATTTTTTTATCACTAAAAATTCAACTATTTAATTCAAAGATTAAAAAATAATATATTACACTAAAATTGATATAAATAACAACAGCTTGCTAATGACTAAAATGTTTTCTCCTTAAGTGCGGTCTCTAGGTTTAAACGAAATTAAAATCCTTCGAAAACAAGTTGCAAGATAATGTAAATGACAAGTAAAGTAAAATGCTTTTTAAAATAAATGACAAGTATTTAAATTGCATTAAAAGTAAATGACGTTATGTAAATTGACTATTAATTTTTTAAACCTTTTTAAAACCGCACTTAAATTCCAAATCACTAATCACTTAGCAAACACAAGTTAAACTACTCACTACGCATCATGATCAAACAAACAAAGCTAAACATTTTATACTAAAGCTACACTATTGTATTGAAAAAGGATAGAAAAAGGAACCGAATTGAAGACCCGCAATTAAACGAAAACCACCCGATTCATTTAGCTAAAACAAATAATCAAATTCGGTCTAGCTAAATAAACCCTTAAGCTCCACGCCTCATGAGTAGACCGGTACCAAAGTCAAAACAAATATAAACAAACTGTTAGAAAAATAACAGTTTATAAACATTTGCAAATCACCATTACTGTTACTATAACAAATTTGCATTTTTCACTTATTATCTACTAATTAAGACCATACGGCCCAACTATGAAATCCTAAAAACCAAACTCAGTCCAATTTATAAACGTAGGTCTAATTTTGAAAGTAAACTAATGACCAAACGTGGCCCAAATGAGAATTTCTACAAACTGAACACAGAAAGCACATAATCTAAAACAAATAAGCCATAACTGTTAAGCATCCTACAATAATGCTTACTTCAATCAAACTACAAAACAATACTAAGGAAGAAGCCACTTAAGGAAAATAAGATAGCACATTGATAAACGACAAATAAGCAAAATGATTTTTAAACTTAATCGAGTATTAAATTAAAACTTTCTAATAAGCTAAATCCTAAACGAGTTGAGCTCTAGATAGATCGAATAAGCAAACAAGACTTTAGCTACTAACATAAGATCAATAAGATAAGCTCTTTAAACTACAAAACTTAATAATAAGCAAAACATATCAAGATCTACAACTTTAATGACTAAATAAGCTAAACATTAAACTAGATAAACTCTCAGCTAATTAATAAGCAACAGAAAACAGCAACAAGAGTTTAGATCGAGCAATAAGTACAATCACGTTTCAAACATCAATATGAATAAGCGAATAAGCTCTCAAAAGATCAATCAAGCAATATAAGCTCGCTTTTAACCAAATAAGCTGATTAGAAGCTTATCTTTACATAAAATATGAGCTCCTAATAAGACAAAAATGAATTAAGCACATAAATAAGCTAATCTCGAGCTTATTTTAGCTTATTATTTCGAAAAGTGTTTAAAAACTTTTGGTAATGAATCGAATTAGCTTGGAGAGCTTATAGGAGTCATTATTTAAGCTTTTAAGGACTTTTGATTCTAATAAGCTAAGAAAATAAGGACGAAAATTCAACTTATTGAATAAGCCACACGAAAAAGAAATAGAAACGAGAGAATAAGCACCAAATAAGCAAACCGAGATCTCCAACGAATTTTAAACCATTCTTATTACATCATCAGAATAAGCTTTTGAAATAAGCTAGTACAATAAGAAACAAAACTGAAATAAGCTATAACAAATCTAAAATAAGCTAAAAAAAACTAATACTAAAACTAATAAATAAAAGACTACTCCCTCAAAAGTGAGGGGAGGCGTGTGGTTATATAGGGTGAGAGAGGGGTAAGATTTGTAAAATTGTTCTCATCATTGGGTAATTGAGTAGCCAATTGTTGGCCATTAATCATGAGCACACGGATTGAGGAAGTGAAAAAGATGATCTAGCCGATGTTTGGAGGCCACGTGTAACTTTGACTGCTTCTATTGCACGCAGAGTACTATATCCGTTGGATTATTTTTGCCATGAATTTGAAATTGTAATACAAAAGCTCGCCACGTGTGCTATTCTTACTTGCTCATTTCATCTTAGTGCGTTGGCACATGATTTTATTAATTTGAGTTTGAGCTTAAAATTGGTTTGTTGGGCTTTTATTGTTGGGCCTATGCTAGCTTGGGCTGGCACGGCCCATAAAATGGGTTACGGGCTGACCCAATAAGATCCGAAGGCACCTGTTTGGAACCCGTTTTTTCCTGCTCTATTCCCGATTTTCGTGCTCATGCTCGGTTTGGTTTTATCTTTATTTTGTCCATTTCTCGATATCCGTACCTGCACTTACACAAATACAAAAACAAACATATATATGCATTTTTCATTATGTTTTTGGTCATTTAGGTTCATTTTTCAAGGTAAAAGATATGTATAAAATAGCGAATACCAAATTCCCCCATACTAAAGTATTGTCGTGTCCTCACGCAATGTAATAAATACGCGCTTAAAACTAAAAATTCCAATCCCCCCAAACTATTCACTTTGAAAAGTAGCAAAGTGCTCATCTAAAGGAATTAAGAAATCAAAAGTTAAGAAACGCCCCGTTTTTCCATTTTCAACATTTTTCTATTTTTTATGCTTTTTCATAACTTTCCAAACTTCACACTTCTAAACATTGTGCTTTTTTTTATTATTTATTTATTTATTTTTGATAATACTTAGGATCATAGAACAAGCAAAATAAATTCATCGTCCCCAACTTTCACTTTTCCATACTATGCTTAAAAACAAGATCATTGTCAAATACAAGTCATGATACTAACACTACTCATAAATACTAATTGTGTACTTGCTTTTCCTCCCGAAAATCCTAATTTGGTATCTCCAGATTTTACTTAAGTCATATACCCGAAGGCTGTTTAAGACTTGTTTCGATACTTATTTAATCCAAAAATAAAGCGGGACGATTAAAAATAAAGTTTAGTTTCCACCCTTATCCTTGATAAACCGATGAAGTGAACGAAATTTTGGCTTTTGTTGCTTTTGCCTTAACTCATGTCATATACCCTAAGGCTCTTTAAGACATAAATCAAGTAATATTATTTACACCATATACCCTTAGGCTCTTTAAGGTGAAAATAACTAAGCAACATTTTTTTTAATAATCACTAATTTTATAAGTATCATATACCCTTTGGCTCTTTAAGGTACAAATAATTTCATGATTAGTGTTACTTATGCCATATACCCGGAGGCTCTTTAAGGCAAAAAAAAGTAATAAAATGATTAACTCTGCTCATACCATATACCCTTAGGCTTTTTAAGGTATAAGTAAAGCAATAAATATGAAGTGCATATAATAAGCTAAAATTCGAATCATCGACATCCAAATCAAAGGGAAGTTACTAAAAATTAAATTGAACCGGATAACCTTATTTATTAAACAATTATGCATATAAGTGAGACAAGCTAATGGGAGAAAAAACCACAATTAATACTTATGGGCTTGAAAATGTCCTTTCTCTCCACAGACATTACAAGTTATGGATACTGATTGTAGGTTGTTTCTAGTGGCTGGTCTTTTTTATGCAATTCTTGGTCAGATGACCTACCCTGTTGCAAGTCCGACACTTGACAGTGCAGGGTCCTATGTGATGCAGGGTGCACCTTTCACACAAGGGACGATTCCCAGTATACCCATTGGTGGCAGCATAAGTCCTGAAGGTTTCTTGCCTTCTATTTTGTTGTTGGTGGTAATCATTGTACGATGTTGTTTGTTATAGTTTATTTCTGATAGTTTGTTGTTGAATAGGTATGTTTGGCTCTATCCTCAACTTTCGTTGTGATAATGGTTTCTTTCACAACAGAAACAGCTTTAATTATCTGATCCATTAACCTCTGGGCTATTTGATGGCTTCCTCCAAAGTTTGAGGCTTCGAGGCAGTAACATTTCCTTTAATACTTCTGGGCAATCTACTGATGAAAACTTCCATAAGTTTCTCGGTGTTTGGTACCATGTTTGGGCATAAGACGGCTAATTCTTGGAATCTCCTAATGTAAGTCTAAGACATTCCTTTTACAACCAAGTGTAAAATTTTCGTCTTCCATTTTCTTGACTTAGTTCGAGGGCAATACTTATTGGGTTAAGAGTCTTTTCAATTCATCCAAAGTGATTTGATTAGACTGATCATTCAATAGGTTGAGTTGTATGCATTCCACCAGGATAGGGCATCAATCGTTAGGGTACCAGTAACAAATTCACTTCTATTTTACTCACACATTGCTATGAGAAAATACCGATTCAGTCCGCTCAAACCAACGAATGAGGCCAACTGCTCCTTCCGTACCATTGAAGTAGAAAGGTTGACAGCTTATGAATTCTTTGTAGTTTCCTCTTTTTGCTACGGGAATTTCTCTTGGTCCAGTGTTCCTATTGGGATTGTCGGCATTTGCCATGGTAGCAGCTTGTGCTTCCAGAGCGGCGGTAATACCATCAGTAATGAGTTGCTGGATGGCAGCTAAAGTTATGGCTGGTGTTTCAGATGTTGACGTCCTTTTGGGAGGCATTCTATCAACATAAGACAACACGTAGTAAGAATGATATCACAAGTTTTAAAAGAAAATGTGATGTTTAAAATGCTTAAAGAGTAATGCTCATTTTTAAATTTTAAGCACTTAGAGGTTATGGTATGATTCATAATGATGAAGACGGAGATAGTGATGCAAATGATGGAGATGATGATGAAAGAGAGATAAGCTGGAAATAAGGTACGAAACGGGATTCCTTTGTATAAACAACTTGCCTTTTTTTTACTGTACATAGTCAAGATTTGACAAGCGTTTTTATTTATACCACACATCCCGTGGCTAGGATAAAGCTATAAATAGTCTAAGAGTTTGTTGACATCCTAAAGATCTTCCTAATCTTTTGGTGACAAGCTTGGATCTCCTCAATGAATTTTGTTCAAGATTTGAAATTCTGTAGTGAGCAAAGCACTCTTATCCTTTTGCCTAATTGCTGTCTTGTGAGAGTTTGATCATCTTGATGTAGCACCCCCATAAAAATCACCAAACGCAGCGAATACCACTTTGGGTGCTACTATCATAGTATAAAATACAAGGTTACAGAAAACCACCATCAAAAGAGACCGTTAATAACAATGTCCACATCGATTTAAATGAATCTAAGTAAATTCATGTCACCAAATATTTTCTTTTTAACACACGATACATAGTCAAACAGTGACTCATTTGTAATATTTTAAAGATAAATTATTATCGAATGTGAAGAAAACGAGTACCCTTCAGTTTTGATATCACGCGAACTCAAAAGCTGCCCAAAGCTCAGCTATCAATATAAAACCTAGAAAATACATCAAAAACGGTCAACAATAAAGTTGTGTGAAGTTCATAAGATTTAAGTAAATAGCATAGTGAAATAGTTCAAGAAAATATTTCTGTAAGAAAAAGTAGACGTACAACATTTAGAAGAATTTTTATCGAAATCCAAGTAATGTTTCAATGAAATTCACTTAATGTGCAATAGTGGAACCACAATGATTAAGAAACATCCAGCGACAATATTTCAAAGTATAATTCAACAGAATACATTGCAACGAATACAATGTATCAATTCATCTTGATTGCATTGAGCTCATGACACCGAAGCCTTGAAGTTAACACATATCTTGTATGTTAAATTCATGTTGCCCCATAACTAGGTATTATTGCCTTATACCTAACTTCTAAATACAAATTGTCCGTTGACTGGGTGCTCGAAAGGATTCGATTCATACCCCCGGACAGGGCTGTCAAACCCAATAGATCTATTTATTTGTACTAGCGCTCACCCATTATAGGATAATAACAGTTCATGATGTGGGTCCTTTGCAATACCTACTCATTGCAGATGACCTCATATTTTGGGTCCAGCATACCATTAAATTTCTTTGTCCCTAGTTTATAAAACAATCATGTATCAAACATGTAACAGAAATCATGTGGTATATAGCAAAAGCTTTTAGTAAAAACATTCATGAAAACGCATATGTAGTATTAACCGAAAAGTTAAATCGGGTAAACACGAATAGTGTATCAAACATCGTATTATAAAATCAATGTTTATATATAAGCAAAAGCAATTAGTAAAAACCATTCATGTAACGCTTATTAGTAGTAAACCAATAGGTTTTGCTTAAAGAAACGACATGGTTATTCTCACCCCGAAATACTTTTAAGAAACCATTAAAAGATAAAAATGTGGGGCTAGTACTCACCTGATTCAAAGTCGATAATCAAAATGAAGAAGGCCCTAGTAAAACGGAGTATCCACAAACAGGGGGATCACTACCTATAATTAGATGTCGCACGATTACTATATTGAAAAGTACGATCGACGAAGCTTACACGATACATAACGAAACATATATATATATATGCGATGAAAAATCCCCTTGCGTGGTCCTAAATCATAACACTTAGCAAATTTTTGTATACTTTATCATTTCAATATATTTGTCATTACTTTATATTGAAACTTTTCTATTTCCGGTAAGTTTCTATTTTTTTATAAGTTACTATTTTTGGAAAGTTACTATTTATTGAAGTCTCGACCTTGCGTTTATATTTATAACATATTTTATTTTTATTCCTCGTCGAGCCTTCGACGCTCAAAAAGTTGTTAATTTTTATAAATCGGTCAATATTACGAAAAAAAACTACTAATTATTTTATACTTTGACTTTTATAATCGAACCAACGTCATAAAAATAATTATTTATAATAGTATATTAATCGATGTCAATTTTAATAATCATATTATTTTTATAACACGTTAACGTTTATTAAAGTACTCGTTGACTTTTACGTTTTACTTTTTAAATAGTATATTTATTTTCTAAGTCTAACCAACCAAAACGACCCCCTAGATCACGTTTTCACAACTAGGACGTAAAAGAGATTTTATGCGAAATGATGTTTCGAACAACTTATTTCAGTTTTTAGTCGATACTTTGAATCTCGACGTAAAATACCAAATACCCTACGAAATCTGCATGGAAAAATACTTATATTTTTATAAAAAATGCAAAGTTTGACTTCGATTGACCAGTCATATTACGTTTTCACGATTTTGACCAAAAAGAGGTTTTATGTAAAACGTCATTCCGAACAACTTTCGTGTTTCGCCGAAAGGCCGAAACGGACTCGAAAGTGCCCAAAACGAGCTCTAAAAATCCTGACAGCAAGCGCTATTTACATAAGTGCTGAATTTAATGTTGCTAAAAATATATCTCTGTTTTCCGAGCCAAAAACTTTTTTCCCGTTATTGGGAGTAGAAGTCCCAGACCAACCAAAATTATCACTATCAATATTTTGTAAACCAAATCAGATTTTCGAAATCTCGAAGACCGAAATCGCCCATTCAGTTTTCCGCTCGAATTTTACTAAGTTTATTAATCAAACGTCGAAACATAATTTTCGACCAAAAACTCATATCTAAAATCTATTCCAATACAACATATAAAAAGCAATAAAGAATCCCCGGATGCTTGATAATCAAATAGCATATTAATCTAGAACGTGCCTCAAGTTTCAAATAGATTTCATACTACATATAATAAAAAATAAATCTTAAACGAAACAATCGAAACAATAAAAAAAAAAGGCACACAATGATTATACTAGCAAGATCGGAAAACAAAAGTAGTCGGGTATCCCTCCTTTGTTCTAGCCGCGGCTTACCCCACTCGAACTAAACCGAATCGAAAACTCGAACCTTGTTGCATGTACATTTTTTTATATGAATGATCAAACCATAACTTTCTAAACAATATGGAAGTGAAAAAACCTTTTTATAAAAATAAAAACACCAAAAAGTGTATGCCTGGCTTACTCGTTCTTCAAACACCAAAAAGAAGAAGGAAAAGATACCAAAAGCTCTTCAACCTTATTTATCTCATTTTTGAGTGATAGATTAAGATAGTTTTTAATAATGAAAAACCTTTCAAATGATTCCTTGTGTTTAGGTGGTGGAGGCAGCCGAGCAGATGGAAGCAAAAAGGAAAATAAAGCAAGACTTCTTTGTATAGTGTCTTTTTTTATAAAGAGATATGAGTAGTTTAAGACTTTGGAAAGCCACAAAATCATTCATTACTTGCAAGAATAAAATAAATCAAATAAAAAAAACATGTTGAGTGTTTTGAGGCTTTGTAGCCGCAACTAATATGTTGCTATGCATGGCAATATATATTTTGGTTTTTTTTTTTTTTACTTTTAATATCTATGTAAAATTTTATGTGTAAACACTTTAAGTTCAAAGTTAACTAGACATAATTTAATAAAACGCGAGCTAAAGTTCGAGCCATGACCAAGGTCGAGAAATAAAAATGACACGGTTCATAAAATAATATTTTATGATAAATAAAATATTTACCAAGAACGCGTCGTAAAATTGTTATTAACGAGGCTCGAAAAGCGATTAACGAACACACGCGATCAAACTGTAAATTCGCGAAACGTCAAAGATAAAAATAATCAAATCTTTTCAAATATCAAATAAAAAATCGAAAAAATTTACTAACGACAATAAAATTTTAAATGTCGACTCTCGCTCACGGAAACTCGTAAAATAATATTTACGACGTCGGGTTTGCGACCGTCGTACGCGTCGAAAAACTCGGGTTTGTTAAATCTGAGTACGGATTCTCTTAAGTTCGGTCTTTAGTTTGTTACCATTTCTTCGTATGATCATTCTATTAATATGTCATTCTTCTATTTTCTCAATGTGGTGAAAAGAGAGTTCTTCTAAGTAATTCAAAATATCTTCGATTTGTTCCTCATGATGCTTCAGATGCATCTTAATTGAACTTTTTCCTATTTCAAATATTTGAGGTGGGTAGGTATATAAACTAAGAAATATGGTGATACCAAATCACAGGTTTGGAATCTGAAACATGAAAATTAATCACTAGTTGAGAAGAAGATGGGATGGATTTGCTTCTTAGGTGTAATAGTTCTTCAGGAACCAAAGAAATATCGGGATCAAATAAGTAGTAATGGTGGTAATACTGGAGATGGAGTAAAACAGCTTTGGAGTAATAGGATCTGGTGATCGAAATAAGTGTATCCTTAGTATAAAATGCTATACTCCTTATAAACAAGGATTATTGTAGAAAGGTGAGATACTGTATGGGATCATAATATCTTAGAGTATCCGAAGAGTTAAAAGAACAGATGTTCCGAAGAAGTTTAGGGGGTTGGGGGGTAAATAAAATCCATATACCCGAAGTATAGTTTAAGATATTCATCAGAGGAAAAACAACCTCAATCGAAGTATAGTGGTTTGGGAGAAAGACATCTTTTATGATAACAACCCAGTTTGTAAATAACATAAGTTATTATATAATAAAGTAAAGTAGTTATGTATATTTTAAATACTGTTTATGGGAATTGCAGTGGCATCGGATGACTTTATGCAAGTAAAAAGAAATGTGGGTATAGTTAAGTTTTTGAACTTGTTCACTAAAACCAATAGGCGCTATATACCAATCTTTATCACCTCCATTTTACATATAGCAGCGGAAGCTAATCTGGGGTATTACTTCATAGTACAACAATCACAATCATAGAAAACGACTCAAAAGAGACATTGTTCAAAAGATACGTTATCATTCATTTAAAATCAGAGTTTTACAAAGGTAGGTCCCAAAATCTAGTTACATATAATGTGAATGATAACAAGTTTTAGCCATCTTCAAGTCCATGCCACTCTGTGCCATAAGTTGCTCAATTACCTAAGATAAACATGCTAAAAAGTCAACACAATGGTTGAGTGAACTTCATAGGTTTGAAATGTAAATATTTGAATACAAAGGTCATCATAATTAATTTGTTATAAAAGTTGTGTCATAGTAATGCGTTATAGTGTGATATTGGGTTACGTTGTTATACACCCATTATTTGTAATAATTGCAACGAATACAATTATCATGGGAAAATGGTATTGCATATATAATGTATTATTGCGTTATTGTCCTCATCTAAGCTCATGGCACACAAACTGACTTGTGTATATATATACCCAAATTGATGTGATATATATATAGAGAGATAATGGCCCCCGGTGTAGGTAATTGCCATATACCTATGAAATTCAAATATATTGTTTGTGTTACCTATTCGGACTAACACAAACAGATTTCGTACAATCCCTAAGATCTATCCACAATATTCGCGTTCCCGTTCGCAAGTTTTTGATTAATGTCATTATATGAGGGACTTTTTTGGCATATAGTAGCTACTTAGAAATTAATTGTAATGGAAAATAATATATAGCATATATCTAGACAACACTTGCATTACATATTTATTAGCATGATACCCTCTCCACAAGGGTTTATGAAACTATAAAAGAGATTTAAAAGTAGCTATGAACTCACTAAGTCTTTGAAAAGTAAATCACATGTTTTTATAATATAAACGAGATGTAAACTCATCAGTTTGTAGGCATAGTCACTTGAAGATCGCCTCTTGGCGGGTTTATAAAACAGAACACAAAAAAATAATAAATGCGAGGATGTATAACTTCGACCTGATAGTAGTTGCTAATAATTATTCCAAATGAAAGCTGACGACCTTTTACAATTTTAACAGGGAAGGTTATATAGCAAAATGAAGTAAAGACACCACGTCACGCAACCTGAGTAATAGGTCAAGTCTTAGAGATTGTACTCTAGAACTTTGGTTCAGAAATAATGAGTTTTGATTGGAAAGTGTTGAATTATTGTATCACGACTTTTTATCGTAAGAATATCCATCATATTCAGAAGTGATTCCAGTAAATGTTTTGAGAGCTAATGGCACATTAAATCGTAAACCCAACAACTCAGTCAATAACGTAATACACCAAGAGAAACCCCTAATATGAAGCTCCCTAATATTGTGATACGATATAATAGTAGGTTTTAAGCGTTTGATCAATATCTGGAAAAGATAACACGACAATCGTTAATATTACAGATATGTCGATTAAATGTTTTGAATACAATTTTATACTTTTCGACTCAAAATGTTAATTTTTGACACCTTGAGAATGAAAATGGCAAAATATAACCCTTTGAAGTTTTGCACTTTTACAAGTTTGGATCTGCAAGTTTAAAAGATATTACAAAGTAAAACCTTGTACTATTGTAAAGTAACATGAATAGAACCCTTATAGTTATAACTTTGATAAAATGACATTTTCAGTCCCTTTAGTTTATTAAGTTTCAGAAAGTTACGATATATACCCCTTGCATGGATAATATTTACAAAACAAGTTTGAATGGCCATGCAAGCTTATTTTAACATTCCAAAAGATATTTACAGGTTATAGCTTATTAATATAAGCTAAAATATGAAGGTTAAGTTTCAACGAAATTCATATTAACTATTCGTTTAAGCTAGCGCAGGCAAACTGGGACGAATTAGGGTTTTATAAAGAAAACGCTAGTTTTTTATTTCAAAATTCCTTCAATAAATTAATAAAGTAGTATATAAAACATTAGTTAAGCATGTTAGATAGATTATAGTTAAGCATTTAGATATCACTATAACGTTTATTTTAGAAAAAACATAAAAATAGAGTTTTGGGTGTAACAGTTTTAGGATCAAATGGAAAATAGCATGAATTGAGTTATAAACAGTTAACAATAGAATGACTTAGATCCATATATGAACAATAGTAATAGTGTAGGGGAGTAGAAGGGATACAACCCAGAACGCGGTTTGACATATGAGCTTGGAAAGCGGGTCAAAATCATGACTTTAGCTTTGTACGCCTAGAATAACGACTCCCTAGATTCTTTCTTGTTATTTTGTGGCGTTTTACTTTATACTTGTAGACTTCTTATGATCTTTGATCTTATTCAAGAAAAGTATTGCTGCTATAAATGGGTTATATAGGATGAAGTGGGGATGAGTTGAAAATGAACATACACCCCCTAAGTGAATAGTTATATTCAAAGCTTAGAGAGCCAAGGTGATGGGGTGCAGTGGTGTCATGATACGAGTGATGTAGCTGGGAGCGAGATAGAGTCTATGAGGGTAATGTGGCTGCTAGAGTGGTAGAGAGGAATATGTAAGGTGGTTTTGGGTGTTGTATTGACCGCAGCTGAAATAGCCAACAAGGTGAGTTTATAGTTGATGTTTTGTCCATGGGAAAGAAATCAAGGTGCTTATAAGTCTGCTTAAGGGTAGCATGTGGAAGTCATGAGGTGCTTGGTTAGCAAAGAAAACTTTCAAAATTGTTAAAAATTCAGAGATATAGAGGTCGCGCGGTGTCCCATAGGGCTTCGTTTAGTGTTTTTGCTTTGCATTCGAGAATACTTGATAAATAATGAAGATTACTGTTTAAAAAGGATTTGTAATAGGAAGATATTAACAAGATTTTATATGTGTTCGGTTTAAAATGGTGAAAAACGAGTAAACGGTCAAGTCAAATTAGGCACGTTTTGGAGGTGTTTCTTGATTTATTTCGTTTAACTTGTAATTGCAAATGATGAAATAATTATTTGAAATATGATTGCTTAATGTTGTGTAAATTAAGTTAAATACAACTTATTAGCATTGGTTGGAAGTTTAAGAATGGATAAACATCGAGAAACGGGTCATGGTTTTGAGTATTTTGCTCCGTTAGGGTTTCAGGTTGCATTTCATTAAATGCTTAAGTGAATGAAGATATATAGATAATGTAAAAGAAGTATATGACTTGTGTTGAAACCTTGTAATTAATGGATATATACCAGGAATCCATGGGAAAACAGAGGTAAAAACGCTATTTCAAAATTTCGGTGCCTTAAAGACTTATACATTATTCTTTAAATGACTTAAAACCTTTATTTTTGGAGGGAAAGTATTATTCAAATGAGAAGTCTAAACTAAAGACTTATATATATTCTTTAGTACTTTGACATGCGGATTAATATATGAATCTTTCATTGAATAAGTGTTTAGAGGTTAGCGATAACTGTTTAAAGCGCCGCGATGAGAGAAGAGGACATTCTAAATGGTGAGCGGACCCAGCGTAGTCAGTGGGGAGTGTCGAGGAGTACTTGTTGTAAATAATGAAATTAAGAAATAACTTGATATGTAATGATGTTTTTCATTACATAAAAATAGATATATATGGCATAGCCAGGTTTGCAATGAGCTCGTCCTACTTTAGTATGCAAGTACATTGCTATTGATATATTGTAATGCAAGTAATGTAATAAAAGCGAAAAATCTCTCTCCCCCTACAATTGTGATCATAAAAAAAGTAGGTTGATTTTGCATTTGATGAAAATTCTTCTGTATGTTATACATAGAACTCATCTAAAATTTCTCATGCATCAACTTCTCAAATGCAATGCATAACTCCTTCTTTGTTGAACCAAAGATGATATCATACACATAAAATTGGACTAGTAAAATATCACCTTTGTACCTTTTGATGAATAAAGTCTTGTTAATTTTCCATCTTTGAAACCCATTGTCCAACAATATGTTGACAAGGTTTCATACTAAGCTCTAGGATCTTGATGTCGTCCATTACAGTGCTTTTTTAACCTTGTATACTCTATCAGGAAAGTCTGGATCTTCAAATCTTGGTGGTTGACATACATACACCTCTTCTTCAATCTTCCCATAGAGAAAAACACTTTTTACATCCATTTGATACACCACAAAATCTTTAAATGAAGCATAAGCTAAAAATAGCCTAATTGCTTCAATTCTTGCAACAAGGGCAAAGACTTCATCATAGTCAATCCCTTCTTCTTGTGTGTACCCTTGAGCAACCAATCTTGCTTTATTTCTTATCAACAATTCCCCTTTGCATCATTTTTATTCCTGAAAACCCAATTTATAGCCATAGCCCTTTTTCTATTTGGCAAATCCACTAAATCGCAAACTTTCTTGTAAACTTAATTTGTAGAAGCTCTCTGCATAGCCTCTATCCACTTGGATCCTTTAAATGCATTAATTACCTATTTTGGGTTTCTTCATTAATAAAAGGCAAGCAAAACAAGCATTTGAAGGTCCCTTTTAAGGTTTGTTCTTTGTTTGAATAGTACTAACAAACCATGTTTCCTCCAAAATCTTATGACACATCTTTCTTGTTTTGTAAGCTGATTGCAAATTTTCCATCACTTGATCAAGAGGATGATCCTTTATGAATTCTTAGTAGATAGAATAGGATTTGACTGGATTGTTGGTAATCACAAATTTTTTTTGTTTCAAGACATCCTCTGCACCATCACTTTATCATTACTATAGTATTCAAAGATGCTATAATCTTTCAAATCACATACAATTGGATCAAATGGAAGTTCAATCTTGTTTTTCCACTAACATTATTAACCTCATTTGTGCAGCAGCATTATAACAGTGTTAGTGCGTTACATTATCTTCCTTCTCTTGATATTTACATTCACTATCTTTTCTTGGATCTTCATCAACCTTCTTTTCATCATCACTTAAAGGTTTGGATCCATCATCATGAGAACTCTTTGGATCTTGGAATAAGGTAGATCAGCAGTCCATACAGTGGGATCAAAATGAGCAACTTTTGAACAGGTGTACTGTAACACTTGACAGTGTACCTGCACAATTTTGGCATAATAATTCATGTGTACTTGTTAAGCATCATTATCAAATAGCCTAATCTGGTCCACTACCTTATAAAGTTATTACTTTCACTATTCCTTGTTCTAGCCATTAAATACTCTAAAGCTTTTACTATTCAAAGATTAATCCAATAAAGAAACCTTCCATCAGCCTTACCATCAAATTTTCCTAAGTGATCTATGGTTAATTAAGAATGGTAACAGGACACTTTAAAATATGGTCTCATAAAACTTAAAGTTTGGTGTTCTAACTAACCATAAAAAATTTCATATGGGGTCTTTGTGTTATGAGCATTAACTACTAACACTACCATTTGCAGCATAGCAACAGTATTAACTGCTTCTACCAAAAAGGAGTTGACAACTAAGAATGCAGCTATCATGGTACCCTATGGCACCTCAATTAGGTCCATTCCTCCTCTTAGCAACTCTATTTTGTGATGGATTTTCTAGCTATCACTAAAGTTGGTCTCAAAATAACCCTTCATCTCACAAAACTGATTCATTTATTGTTTTTGAATTCCAGTCCTATATCACATCTAATCACCTTAACCTTGTACATCTACTAGATTTTCTATCCCAGTTATAAGAGGACTTAAATTGCCACTAGTCTCAATCCTTAGTATCCCTAGAAATAAAACCTATGATAACCTAACTATTATCTTCTGTGACCACTAAGGCAATACATTTTCTTTATAAGGAAATTTACAAATGGGTTTGGACCAAATAAGATCCCATATGTAACAAATGTAAAAGGAAACTGATCTAGTTCCTCTGTTTTTGGAATACAAGAGCTCTTGCTTCTTTCCCTTTACAAGCAACACAGGTTGAGTCATTTTCAAAAAGTTTGGAAGGTAAACCTCTTACAATATTTCCCTTAACCAATTTATTCATGTTTAAATTTTAAGTGACCTATCCTTCAATGCAAAAGTTGATATTCAAAGCATATGTGCTTTTGCAAAAGAGCAAGCTTTAAAGCCTCCTTTAGGAACTAAGGTTTCTCTTAAATCAACACTAGTTAGCATATTTTCTTTTCTAGAACTCTAATAAAAAACTCAAAAACTTGAACTTCATTCAATTAACTTAAATTTGAGAGATAAATAATACATTCAGTGTCATCAAAGAACACTATTCTTTTTATCACAACATTTGTTAGACACTAAAGAGATTAACTTTAAAACTCTCTCACAAATACCATTTTCAAAATCTAGATTACAGTTTTATAATGTACATTTTCCTGTCTGATTGTCCGTCTTGTTTTGGGGTTCCACTTCAGAAAAGAAACATATCATTCAACTATCTTTGAACATATTCTGTAAGTGAGTGACCAGTGTCCCTGTCCTTGATACCTTGAGCATTACCATTATTCAATCAATCACTCTCCTTAATCTGTAATTACCAATTGTTGGATTGCCCTATCCTCACCTTTAGATAGAAAATTAGTATTTTGGCGACCCAAGCCATCACTGACTTGGATCTGCCTTGTGCATCACATAATCACAACTTTTAAAGGGTGATTGATGCATTAGTTGTGTAGAGAAACATTGGTCCAAAACTTATGCTTGGTTTCTAAACCACAACAAGCTAAGCCTAAACAGCATTCAAAATCAGTTTCCTTTAACACATTAACTACGGCTTTTGGCTAGCATATTAAATTTTTTTAACACTCTAAAAGTTTAACCCTTTGATAGATATTACTATTTTTCAAATGCTTTGCTTCCTTTAGAATGTGGGCCGTCGTCACAGTTGAATGTGTTGTTTTTAGAAGATAAGACATATAGTCTATCAGTAGTCACTGTTGTTTGGTGACACATTAACTTGTATAACAGTATTAACCAATACTAGCTTTTTGAATATTTTGTCTAGCTTTATTAAATTGATACTAAACAGACTCATATTACTGTGCTCTTGAACCATGTTCGTTTTAGCACAGGGGTAGAATCTTTTTAGCAAAGTTTTGATATTCACCCTTTGAGCCATTGTCCAAATAGGTTACTCATCCTTTGCGATTCTGAAACTATTTTTGATGGGTTAATTATAATCAACCTGCAAATGATCAAAGCATCCACACACCATAACATGCCTTATTAAACATCTCAAAATTGCTTCATATTTTTTGAACAACATATGTGCTAATTTAATCTTTGATAGCCCTTGGAGCTGTGATGTTTTGTCTATGTTCTCCAACATAGTTGTTAACAGTTTTTCGCAAGCGAGATTTTTCTAGTGTTAGATTTGACAAACTCTTTCTAACAATCAGGTCTAACTGTTTTCTTTAGTTTTACTAGACACATCCCTTCCTCATCATCTGACACCGCATTCGTTCATAATTGGTGGCATCATCAGTCTGCCTAACTACTCTTAGGCTCTTCTTCAGCTAAACAATAGCTTTTACAATTCTCAACTACCGGCTCATTAACAAAGTACATCTAAACCAGAAAAAGACAAGTCAGGTGTTGGAGGCATGAAATTTCCTGAGTATGTAGGTGGAACTACATTATAACTTTCTAGGCTAAACCATGTTTTTTTTTATCTTGAATAGTCAATAACTATGCTGATACTCTATGGAGCTTGAGTTCAAACTTTAGATGCATGTCAAATTTATCTACATTAAGTTGAGATGCCATCTTTTTCGATAATTGAACTATTACAAAGCTTCTTCTAAGCTTCTCAAATAGCTATTTCTCCTATGTGAAATGTCAAATATTAAGCCCTTAATATCATTGTAATAAATAGACTTATTTTTGATTTATAAAACTTTCAAGTTTTCTGTCTTACCACTGACTCTCGACCTTTCTTAAAACCTAAACCATTAAATCGGATTTCTCTATATCTTTTAATAGTTGAACAATTATAAGATTTCCTCTAAGAGATTCAATAGATTTTCAAACAAGATGTATAGTAACAAATATAGTCAATATAATAACCTCTGAGTCAGGACTTGATAGTTGAGTAATCCATGAGTGCATAATTAGTAGGCCTTTCCTATGCCTGATCACTCCAGTCATATCCACCAAGACCATCACATACACCAAGGTTAGAAGGGTTAAGATGTATTCCCACCTGACACTCACCTTCTTGACTTTCCTTTTTATTTTTTTCTTAATTTCTTGAGCTCTGCACTCCTAGAAAAAATGTCCCCCGAGAAATCGGTGTGGTAGTTTGGTACACTCTATACTATGGACTTATCAAAACTAATAGTCCCATTGCCATTAACATAAGCTTCCCTTTCTTGATATTCTTCCGCGAAACCCTTCTTTTCCCGCATAGGAGCAACATGGCCAATTTGCCATCTCAAATCCAACTTTTCTCCATGTCAACTGATGGATTGTTGCAAAGTCCTCATGTACAAGTTGAGGACTATTTGGTTGACTAGCAAATAATGCACAAATAACAACATCACTCAAGTTAATCATATTTTGTAAGTTAGCAGCATTAACTTGAGTGCTAGTAGTAGAAACTCCATGAGCAGTATTAACTGCTTCATTAGTGTTGCTAGTGTTGTTATTTGTAGAGGACACAAAAGCCATGTTCTGTGTGCTTGAACTTGAGCTAGACATCCCTTTAACTTCTGGTTCCATAACACCTTGAGTTGTTAGTAGAGATCATCCATATCATTGTAGCCAAATCACTTTATTCCTCCATACAACAACATGTGTGTTCTACTCAGGTGACAAACTTCTTAATAACTTTTGATTAACATCTTCTTGTAAAAGCTTTTCATCCAAAAGCTCCAACTGACTCACAAGCTTTTGAAGCCTATCAAAAGTTTGATCAAGCATCTCTGAGCTTAGAGCAGTGAAGTTTTTATATTGCTGCTTTAAGAGATTCCTTTGAGTCTTTTTAGTAGCTGCATTCCCTACCAAAATCTATTTTCTATACTTCTAGCAACATCTTAGCATCCTTTATAAGTAAAACTTTAACTAATTTTTCATCTGGAATGCCCATCATTAAAGTACTTCTAGCTTCACCTCTAATCTTCGTTTTGAGCCTTTTCATCGGCAGTATTGTAATAGGCACCAACTGTCACAACCCCTTCCGCATTGTTGTTTTTTTTTTTGGGCAAGGTTGCACAATCTCTATGACTTCCCCATTTCATAGTCTATCCATCTAAGATATATTGTTCAGAAATCCACTCCTCCAGAGCTCAAACTCACCAGGTTTGTGAGCATGAGAAACTTTGGATGTAAGCCACCATTGTGTACAGAGTCTTGATCCAACTTTAGCAAAGATATTCTTGTGCATAAAAATAGGTCTTCTCTCATTTCACAGCTTACTTAAACAAGGCTCTGATACCACGTTGATGAACCCACTATCAATATACCTACTTAATAAGCTTATTTCAGGTTTAGGAGTAGGGCGGAGAGGAAGTGCGAGGGGAAAGTCTAACACAACTATAGTAAAAGGCTATTGTTTGAATTATTAAACATTAATGCGAACTAATCCTTTAATATTACTAAGAATTAACAGCAACAGTAATTCTATCTGCGAACATATAACTTCAACACAACAAGCTCCAATATTATTAAATGATAATAATACGAATACTTTCAAAGTATTAGGACAAAGACTTGAAGCTATACGCATTAAACGACTAAAGATAGAGAAACCGATATCAAACTCTAGTGCCTAGGAAACCTCTTTTATACACCAAGGAGTCCTAGTCGGCTTATAATACTTTCCTAAGTATCCAAAATCTTTTCTATAAATAACTAATACATATCATATAAGCAGTACTAACAAGCAGCATTAACTTGATATTCACTAGCAGTAGTAACTTCAAGCATATTTCCACACATCATTAACATCAACTGAGTACATTCCTTAACATGTACTAACAGTAGTAACAACTTAGCATATTTTCTTTGAAGTTCATCAGCAGCACTAATATTCACTAGCAGTACTAATATTCACTAGCAGTACTAACTGTGTACTAGCAGTAGTAAACACTTAGCATATTTATTTAAAGTCCCGCTAAGCAGTACGACTTCAGTTGAGCAAATATTAACACAAACATGTAGCATGCATTAATTCTAATACATCAATGAAGACTTTAATCCCACAGAAATAAGTTTTCACAATGTGTCTGAAGACGACCTCAGTATAAAATCCTCGACGCGTCACTAACTATGTAGCAAAAGAAATTAGCTTTTTTCCAATTTTTTTATTTTTTAAGAAAGTTATTTTTGTTTTTAAATTTCTAGAATTTTTAATTTTCCAAATTTTTTGCAGAAAGCCACGAATTTTTTTATTACATAATACGTAATATTCTATCTTATAATTTCATTTCGTAGGATTTTAATTAATGATTAAAGGGGTTGAATATCTTTCCCCGCCGGCGATTTGACTCTTGGTATAATTGTTTTGTCTTGATTCACATGTTATATTAGAAAAAGGAAAGTTCTTAAGCTCTTAAGATTTACACTGGAAACATTCTTGATGACGATTTAGCCCGTTTTACTCTTGTTTTCTTCTCCGATATTGAACAACCAGTTAGGAGTATTAGTTCTCATAGATGTAGCTTTTTAATTACTCCCTTTATTCGTGTAGATTCGTATACTCAAAAACATTGAGAGACCAATGTTCAACTAAGTGTAAGGGGCAATAAAAGTCGTTATAGAATTACTCTTTCAGTGTTTCGAATAGGCTTCTGTTCTTAAAAAAGTTGTGTACAATATTACTAAAACATAGTTTAATGACAGTAATTTTGGCCAAATTCTAAATTTTACTATTCATATGATCAGTAAAACTGTAGTATTAGAAGCGTCTTATGGATATGATTTGTATGACTAGCACAAAAAACTCTACCACTCAAAAATTCCACCCTCAAAATATGAGGTTTTCCCCTAGATCTTTAGGAATAAAAGCATTCATTTTTAATTCTTATGAGAAGTGTACCGGTAGTATAGCGATTAGTAGAACTTTCTTTAGCGATTCAATCGTGACACTGAGCTAGTGAGATCGCATTCTGTATTACTGAGAACCGGTACACTAAGACACAAAGATGGGAATATCTCTTATAAGAATTAAAAAATGAAATGCTTTATTCCTAAAGATCCTAGGGAAAAACCTCCGATATTTTTGAGGGTGGAAGTTTTGAGTGAGTAGAGTTTTTTTGTGCTAGTCATGAAAATCATATCCATAAAGACGCCTATTCTAATAGCTACATTTGTTACTGATGGAGTATGGCAATAAAAACTTAAATTTGGGCCAAATTAAACCGTCATAAACTAGGTGTTTTAGTAAATTACACACTTTATTAAGAACAAAGCTATTGCAAATGAAAGAGTAATTCTAACGCTTTTATTACCCTTACCTTAGTTTGAACATGTCGCTCAATTTGCTATGATTACCTAAACTACGAATAAAGGGAAGATAAATAAAAAGCATGAGAAACTAATACTCCACTGGTTTGCTCAATATCGGAGAAGAAACAAGATAAACGGGCTAAATCGTCATCCAAGAATCGTCCAAGTGAAAATCTTAAGAGCTTCCGAACTTTCCTTATCTAAATATAGAACATTTGAACAAAGACAAAAGACAATTATACAAAAGTAAAATACGGCGGGAAATAATATACAACCCCATTAATCATTATTTAAAATCCTAACGAAATGAATAAAGGATAAATATTAGTAACTAATGTAATCGTGATTCCTGCAAAAATTTGGAGAAATTTAAAAATATATAAAAAATTAAACGAAATAACTAACTAAAAATATTAAAAAACCCAAATTTCTTTTGCTACAGTAGTGGACGCCGTCAGGATTTAATACTGACGTCGACTACACACATTGTGAAAACTAATTTCTTGTTGGGAATTAAAATTCCTTCTTGATGCTAATAGAATTAATGCTGCTACATGTTTGTGTTTTAATATTGCTCAACTGAAGTCATACTGCTATATAGACTTTAAATAAAATATGTTAAGTGTAACTACTGCTAGTACATATTAGTACTTCTATGAATATTAGTACTGCTAATGAATATTAGTGTTGCTAATGAACTTCAAAGAAAATATGCTAAGTAGTTACTATTGTTATACAAAAGTAAACTGCTCATTGAAGTTAATGATGCTAATGGAAATATGCAGAAGTACTACTGCTAGGTGAAAAACAAGTTAATGCTGCTATTTAGTACTACTTATATGATATTATTAGTTGTTTATAGAAAAGATTGTGGATACTTAGGCAGTATTGTAACCGACCTAGACTCCTTGGTGTAATAAAAAGAGGTCCTAGAATAGATGTTTGAAAACTTTTTCAACTTAGTCGGTAAATCGTAGCTTCAAGGTCTTTGAAACCCAAAATAACTTTGAAAGTAATTCGTATATAATTATCAATAAATAATATTGGAGCTTTTTGTTGAATTATATGTTCATAGAATTAGCTGTATCTTTATATTCTTCTTAATATTAAAGATTTATATTCCGCAAAAATGATTAAATACATCAAAACAAGAGCTTTTACTATAGTTTGTGTTAGATTTATCTAATAAGAGAGCCAAGAACGGCTAACAGATAAGGAGGAGCTTAAGTATTCGTTCTATTTAGACAGTGGGAATCAACAAGTGGTAACAAGACTTTAAAAGCTTTGAAGAAGAAAGAACCTATTTTTATAACCTAATCTTTTGCTAAAAGATATGGATTCTGACTCTGCACACAATGGTGGCTACATCCAAAGTTTTCTCATGCTCAAACCTGAGTGAGCTTGTATATCATGTGATTGAAGAGATTGAAGCAACTAGTCAGAAGATAGACCTATGAACTTGGGAAAGGCTTCACATAACAGAAATCTCGCCGCTGCAACCTTTGCCAAAAACAACAACGCGGAAGGCTGTTGTGACAGTGGTGTGCCTAATTATCAACAGCCGAAAAAAAGAGCTCAAAGTAAGATAAAGAGGTTAAAGCTAGAAGTACTTAATGATGGGCATTCCCAAATGAACATTCAGTTAAAGTTTAACTTATAAAGATGCAAAGTAAGTTGCTAATCAAGCTATAGAAAATAGATATTGGTAGAGAATGAAGCTACTAAAAAGACTCAAAGGAATCTCTTAAAGCAGCAATATGAAAACTTCACTGCTCTAAGCTCAGAGATGCTTGATCAAACTTTTGTGTAGGCTTCAAAGGCTTGTGAGACCCGTTGAGCTTTTGGATGAAAAGCTTTCACAAAAGATGTAATCAAAAGTTATTAAGAGTTTGTCACCTGAAGACACACATGCTGTTGTATGGAGGAATAAAGCTGATTTGGATACAATGAGCATGGATGATCTCTACAACAACCTCAAGGTGTATGAACCAGAAGTTAAAGGGATGTCTAGCTCAAGTTCAAGCACACAGAACATGGCTTTTGTGTCCTCTTCAAATAACAACACTAGCAACACTAATGAAGCAGTTAATACTGCTCATGGAGTTTTCGACTACTAGCACTCCAAGTTAATGCTGCTAACGACTACAACATAATTGATAACTTGAGTGATGTTGTTATTTGTGCATTTTTTGCTAGTCAACCAAATAGTCCTCACATGTACATTATTTACTGAGTCAACAAATCCATCCATATTACATGGAAAAGATGGATTTGAGATGGCAAAATGGCCATATTTGACTATGAGGGAAGGAAGGTTATGAAGAATTCAAAGGAAGCTAACTGTTTAATGGCCAATAGACTATTAGTATTTAATAAGTCCAAAGTAGAAGTGCTACAACTACTACACTAGGGGACAATTTTCTAGGGAGTGCATAGCTCCAAAAATTAAGACAACAAGAACAAGGAAAGCTCAAGAATGAGAGAGTCATTGTTAGAACAGGCAGACTTCCACACCTTGTTGTCATGTGATGGTCTTGTGAGATGTGACAGAGATGATCAGGCAGAGAAGGCCTAATTATGCACTAATGGGCTTACTCATCTTCAAGTCCTGAACTCCAAGGTATAAAATACTCTATTTTTCAAATCTGTTGAAAACTATTGAATCTCTTAAATCTCAAAATGATCAACTATTAAAAGATTTAAAGAAATCCGAATTAATGGTTTTAGGTTATAAGACAGGTTTAGAGTCAGTGGAAGAAAAACTTGAAGTTTATAAATCAAATAAGTCTATTTATTTACAAGATATTAAGGGCTTTAAAATTGAAATTCTCATATGAGTAGAGATAGCTATAGAGAGCTTAGGAAGAAGCTTGAAATAGTTCAAAAAGAAAAAGATGGCATTCAACTTAATGTAGATAAATTTGAACATGCATCTAAAAGTTTGAACAAGCTCATAGAGTGTCAGATAGTTGACAATTACAAGAAAGGTTTAGGCTATAAAAGTTATAATGTAGTTCCACCTCCATACACAGGAAATTTCATGCCTCCAACACCTGACTTGTCTTTTACTGGTTTAGATGACTTTGTTAATGAGCCTGTAGTTGAGAATTGTAAAACTATGTCCTATGAAGAAATAGGGGACAAAAGTGTAAGTAGGAAGACAATGAATGACCCCAATTATTGAAGAATGGGTTCAATGAATGAGGAAGTAGGATGTGTCTCAGCCTAAAACAAAAAAGAAAACAGTTAGACCTAGTATTGTTAAGAAAGAGTTTGTCAAATCTAAACAACAAGAAAAAACTGCTAGGAAAACTGTTAAACAAGTTGAGCAACATAGACAAAACACTCACAGTCCAAGAGGCAATCAAAGAAATTAGAACAATATGATGTCTCAAAGACTAAGAAGCAATTTTGAGATGTTCAATAAGGCATGTTATTGTGTGATAGCTTCTGATCATTGCATTGATTATATTTACCGATCAAAAATAGTTTCAAAATCAAAGATGGTAAAACCTATTATTGGGGAACAATGCTCAAAGTGAATCACTACAAAACTGTATGCCTAAAAAGACTCACCCCTGTGCTAAAACGTAACATGGTTCCAAGCATCCTAATGCAGGACTTGTTGTAAGTAACAATTAATACTGCGCTCAGAACAAAATATTTCAAATAAGCAGTATTGGTTAATACTGTTATACAAGTTTAAATTCCATGCTCCACTCCAAACAACGTGAAAACGCTAAGAACTAATGTCATATCTTTCCAAAAACAACACATTCAACTGATAAGATGTCCATTCATAAAGAACACAGCAATTTAAAAATAGTAATATTAATCAAAGGTTAATACATTTAGAGGTAAAAAATTTTAATACTGCTAGGCCAAACAGCAGTATTAATGCTGTTAAAGGAAAATTGATTTAATGCGTTAAGGCCTTAGCTATGCGTTTGTGTTTTAGAAAACCAAATGCATAAAGTTATTAGACCGATTTTATCTATCCACAACAAAGCATCATTCACCATAAAAAGTTTGATTATGTATACATGTCACAAGCGAGTCCAAGTCAGGCTGATAGAGCACTGGGTCGCCAAACATACTAATTTTTCCTATCTAATGAGCGCAGCAATCCACAAACTGGATTACAAGATATAAGATTGAATTGATAATTGATGCTCAGAGGTACATGAACAGGGAACATGTCTCTATCTTACAGACTATGACAAGAAGATAATGATAAGTATCTTTTGAAGAAACCCAAAAAGTGCGAAAAGATCAAGGAAAATGGTTCATTAAAACTGGTAAATCTAGATTTTGAAATGTGTATTTTGAGAGAGAGTTAAAGTTTCATCTCATAGTGTCTCACAAATTGTATAAAAAGAATAGTGTTCTTTTTATAATGAAACTGAATTATTATTTATCTCCCAAACTTTAATAATTGATGAAGTTCAGTTTACTTAGAGTTCCTAGAAAAACAATATGTATAGTGTTGATTTAAGAGAACATAGTTCCAAAGGAGTTTAACTTGCCTTTTTGGCAAAGCCAAATATGATGAATCTAAAACTTTAGCATAGAAGGCTAGGTCACTTAAATTTAAACCATGAATAAATTGGTTAAGGGACAATATTGAAGATTTTACCTTCTAAACTTTTGAAAAAGATAAACCTTGTTGCTTGTCAAAAGGGAAAGAAACACAGAGCCCTCTTGTAAGTCCAAACAGTGAACTCAATCAGTTCTTCCTTTACATTTGTTACAAGTCATCTGACTTATTTATTTTTTGGTCCCCCCCCCCATACATTTGTAAAAAATCCTTATACAAGAAACATTATTGCCTAGTGTCACAGATTGATTATAGTAGGATTAACCAGGTGGATGAGAGGAGAGCATTCTAGCTACTAAATGAGACGAGTGTCGAAAGCTGTAATACCTATTAGTAACTGGATAGAAAAAATCTAAGATTAACAAGGTTAAGGTGATTAGATGTGATAATAGAACTGAGTTCAAAACAAATAAATGAATCAGTTTTGTGAGATGAAGGGTATTTTGAGACAATTTAGTGTAGCTAGAACTCCTCAACAAAATAGAGTTGCTAAGAGGAGGAATAGGACACTAATTGAGGTTCCTAGACCATGATAGCTGATACTAAAGTTGTCATCTTTTGGGTAGAAGCAGTTAATCCTGCTTGCTAATGCAACAAAGTAAGAGTTAGTAGTTAAGCGCTTCAAAACAGGATGGCCGACGCGAAGTGAGAACTTTTTTTATGGTAGAAACACCAACTTTAATATTTAAGAGATACCATATTAAGTGTCCTTTACCATTCTTAATACCATAGACACTTAGTGAAGAATTTGATGTAAGGCTGATAAGCGGTCTTCTTTATAGATACTGCTTTGAATAGTAAAAGAGCCTTTAGAGTATTTAATGGTATAACGAAGATAGTTAAGAAAACATTTCATATGTATGACCAGATTACTATTATATTGATGCACTAACAAGAACAATGAATTATGAGCCAATTGTTGCAGGTACACAGTCAATTGTTAGAAGTACACCTGTCAAAAATTGTCATTTTGCTACCATTATGGATGCTTGAACTGACCAAAATCCCAATATGCCGAAAGAGTTCCTCATGATGATAGATCCAAACCTCAAGTGTGATGGAAAGGAGGTAGATGAAGATCCAGAAAAGATAGTGAAATGGTAAAGATCAAGAGAAGGAAATACTGTTAAAAACGGAGCACTTAACACTGTTAATGCTGCTGCACAAATGATTAATAACATGTTAGTTGAAAAACAAGCATTTGAACTTCCAATTGGATGCCAAATATGTCTGCTTTTGAAAGATTATCGCAATCTATGACTCACTCAGTAAATGATAAAGATGATGGTGCAGAGGATGAACAATGACCAATTTGGATACAACAACCCAGTCAATCCTATTCTAACTAAAGAATTCAAAAGAACATCTCTTTGATCAAGTGATTGGAGATTTGCAATCAGCTACACAAACAATAAAGATGTCAAAGAATTTGGAGAACATGGGTTTGGTTATTACTATACCAAACAAAGAACAAACCATAAAGACCTTCGAAAACTGCTTGTATGGCTGCTTTTATTATAGGAAGAACCCAAAAGGTAATTATCTGAAAGATCCAAGCTGGATAGAGGCTATGCAGGAAGAGCTTCTACAATTCAAGTTACAAGAAGTTTGGACTTAGTGGATTTGCCAAATAGAAAAAGGGCTATTGGCTCTAAATGGGTTTTCAGGAATAAAAATGATGAAAGGGGAATTGTGATAAGAAATAAAGCAAGATTTGTTGCTCCAAGTTGACAGCACAATATATAAGGGAATGACTAAAATGAAGTCTTGCCCTTGTTTGCAAGAATTGAAGCAATTAGCATTTTTAGCTTAATCTTCAATTGAAAGATTTGTGGTGTATCAATGGAAGTAAAAAAAAAAAAGTGCTTTTCTCTATGGGAAGATAGAAGAAGAGGTATATGTATGTCAACCACCAAGATTTGAAGATCCAGACTTCCTGATATATTAATACAAGTTAAAAAGCCACTGTATGGACTACATCAAGCCCTAGAGCTTAGTAAGAAACTTGTCAACATATCTTTACAATGGTTTCAAAGATGGAAAAATAACAAGACTTTATTCATCAAAAGTAAAAAGGTGATATTTTACTAGGTCCAATTTGATTGTATGTAATATCATCTTTGGTTCAACAAAGAAGAGTTATCATTGCATTTAGAGAGTTTGAATGCATGAGAAATTTTAGCTAGTTCTATGTATAACAACCCAGCGATTTCATCAAATGCAAAAACAACCTATTTTATTATATCCCAATTGAGAGGCGGGAAATTTTTCGCTTTATACATTACTTGCAATTACCAATATCTCAATATGCAATGTAACTTGCAAACAAAGTAGACGAGCTCATGCAACCTGCCTATGCCCATCTATATCTAATTATATGTCAATCCAAACCATCGAAAACATATCAATGTTGAAATCTTAATCATCAATTATTAACAAATACATTACTCATATAATGTACATTAGCAATGTTATATCAAGACGGGCTTTAAACCGTTATCGTATACCTCTAAACCCTAATTCCATGAAAGATTAATATCTAAAGCGAATGTACAAGCTACTAAAGCATATATACAAGTCATATAACATCTCATTTGAATATACTTTCCCTCCAAAATAAGGTATAAGTCCTTTAAAGCATAATGTATAAGTCATTAATGCACGATATTTAAATAGCCATTTTACCTCTGTTTTCCCAAGGAATCTTGTATAATCCATTAAGTACAAGTTACAAACAAGTCATATACTTCATTTACATTCTATAATCATCTTCATTTCATAAGATTTCATGAAATGAAACCTAGAAACCCTAACCCGAGCAAAATACTAAACCATGACCCGTTTCTCGATATTTATCCTCAATTTTAAACTTCCACCAACTCAAATAAGTTGTAATAACTTAATTTACAACATTACCAATCATATTCAATCATTATTTCATCATTTCATTACAAGTATACACGAAATAAATCCAAGAAACCCTAAACGTGCCCTAATTTGACTTTCGACCCGTTTACTCGTTTTCACCCATTTTAAACCCGAACCACCTATCAAATCTTGTTAAACTCCTAATACAACCGTTGATAACATTAAATCCATCATATTTATTTATCAATATAACTCGAAATGCAAAGCCAAAAACCCTAAACGAGCCCTATGGAACCGGCGACCTCTTTTCTTGCAATTTAACCCATTTTGAAAGTTTTCTTTGCAACCAAGCACCTCATGACTCACCCACATGCTACCTTAAGCAGCTTACAAGCACCTTGATTCATTTCCATGGCCAAAATCAAGCCACAACCTCACCTTGTTGGCTCATTTCAGCCGCGACACTACAACACCCAAACCAACCTCTTACAGCACCTCTCTACACTCTAGCCTCACCACATCACCCTCAATAGACTCCTTATAGCTCAGCTAACATCATTATCCAAGACACCTCACCCCCTCACCTTGGCCTCTAAGTTTTGAAATAACTATAAATAGGGGTGTTATGCCTTCATTTTCAACTCATCCCCCACTTCCTCCTCTATAACCCCTTTATAGCAGCAATACTTTTCATAAAAATATCCTAAAAATCCTAAAGAAGTCTCCAAGAATAAAATAAAGCAAATAAAACCAAGAAAGAAGCTCGGAGTCGTTATTCTAGGCTACAAAGCTTATGTCCGGATTTTGACCCGTTTCCAAGCTATAAGCTCAAAACCAGGTTCTGGATGTTCCACTTCTGCTCCTACACTCTTATAATGTTCATATGATCCTAAATATACTCTTGTTAAAGTTTTATAACTCAATTCATGCTCATTTTCCATTTTTGATCAAAAACCGGTACACCCAAATACTTAATTTTTGTTTTTTCTAAAACTAAACGTTATATGATAAAATGTTATTATATTCTATCCTAACCATGCCTAACAATGTTATTTATAACTATTTTATTAATTATTGAAGGAATTTGAAATAAAAACCTACGCGTTTTCATTATAAAACCCTAATCGACCGTTTTGATTTTCTAGCTTAAAGAAATCGTTAATCTGAACTTCGATAACATAAACCTTCATATTTTAGCTTATATTAATGAAGCATAACCTGAAAATGTCTTTGGAATGTTAAAATAAGGCTTGCATTGCAATCAAACTTGTTTCTTGTAAAAATTATCCATGCAAGGTGTATATAACGTAACAGTTCTGAAACTATAACTTAAGGACAGAAAATTCATTTTAACAAAGTTATAACTATAAGGGTCTATTATGTTACTTTACAAAGTACAAGGTTTACTTTGTATATCTTTTAAACTAGAAGGACCAAACTTGTAAAAGTGCAAACTCCAAGGGTATATTTTGCCATTTTTCATTCTCAAGGGTCTAAAATGTAACATTTTTGAAAAATTAATAAAAATGTATTCAAATACATTACAAGACAAAACATTAATTAACGATTTGTCCGTGCTTATCATTCACAGATAATGATCAAAACGCTTAAACCAATATATCGGTATCACAATTCTAGGGACTACATAATTAAGGTTTCATCTTGGTATTACGTTCTGACTGAGTTGTTGGGTTTACGATTTAAAGTTCCCTAGCTCCTCAGACATTTACTGAATTCACGAGTCATCGCGGAAGAATGAAGTGGCCCAACATGATACAATAATTCCAAACTTTCCAATCAAACTCATTATTCTCTGAACCAAAGTTCTAGAGTACAATCTTCCTAAGACTTACCTATTACTCAGGTGCTTACTGGTGTATACAATCATTTGCCTATATCAATCCCTTCCCGTTAAAATGTGTAAAAAGACGTCAGCTTTCATTTTGAATAATTAATACAACTACCTACAGGTAGAAGTTCATATCCTCGCTTTACTTATTTACATGTTTTTTATAAACCCGCAAGGGGGATACATTCTGCTACAAACTCTTTTACTATACGTCCGTAATCATATAACAATGTTATTACTTTTCAAGACTTAGTGATATAGCCGCACTTTAAATCTCTTTAATATTTCATAAACCCGTGAGGGGGATACATGCTATACGATGGAATTAATACAAGTGTTTTTTCTAGACTATATGCTATCCTTATATACCATTACAATTAATTTCAAGTTACTATATTCCAAAAGTCCCTATTATCATGGACATTAATCCCTTGCGATGTGAACCGAATATTGTGGATATGATCTATCGTATTGACGAATCCTGTTTGTGTTAGCCGAAAAGTAAAGCCGCAACACACTATATAGTGAATTTCATAGGTAAATGGCAATTAACCTACACCGAAGGCCATTATCTCTATATAGTATATATATCACATCAATTGGGTATATAATACACAATTCATGAATTTTAGGCCATAAGCTTAGATGAGACAGGTGACTACGAATTTGGAGGGGGGGTTGGGGGGATAACCAATAATACATTATATATGCATATACCATTTTCCCATGATAAATTGTATTCGTTTGCAATTATTACAAATAATGGGTGTATACAACGTAACCCATATCACAACTATACGCAGTACGATGACACAACTTTTATAACAATTACTTATGATGACTTGATACAACTATACATTTCAACCTATTAATTCACTAACCATTGAGTGTATGACTTTTTAGCAAATGTTTAACTTAGGAATTGAGTGCGAGGAAAGGAGGGGAAGTGGCACAGAGTGGCATGGACTTGAGATGGCTAAAACTTGTTATCGAAACAACATTATATGTACCTAGATTTTTGGACCTACCTTTGTAAAACCTTATTTTTAAATTAATGATAACGTATCTTTTGAAGCAAACGTCTCTTTAAGAGTCGTTTTCTATGATTATGATTGTTGTACTATGAAGTAATACCCAGATTAGCTTCCGCTGCTATAAGTAACAATGAGTGTTACAGATTGTTATCACGCCATGGTTATAGATAACAAGTTCAAAACCTTAACTATAGCCCACATTTTCTTTTTTCTACCATCAAAGTCCTCCTAGCCATGCATTCCCAAAACAGTATGTAAAATACATAACTATATTACTAACTATATATACAATAACTTAGTTATTTATACCAACTGGGTTGTTATCAAAAAGATGTCTTCTCCCAAACACTCTACTTCCGATATTGAGGATGCTTTTTCCTCTATGAATATTCTTAACTATACTTCGGTCTCATCGGATTATTTCCCAACTTCATCGGAAAGCAGTTCTTTTAACTCTTCGGAAAACTCTAAAGATAATATGATCCCAACAGTATTCTCACCTTTTCTACCAAGAATCCTTTTAAAGACGTGTAAGCATTTTATACCTAAGGAAATCACCCTATATATCACCAGATCCTATTACTCCATCCATCAGCTTTTTAACTCCATCCTCCAGTATTACCACCATTACAACTATTTGATCCCCGATATTTCTTTGTTCCTGAAGAACTATTACCACCTAAGAAGCAAATCCATTTCCCATCTTCTTCCTCAACTACGTTATCTAATTCATCTCAGATTCAAACCTGTGATTTGGTATCACCATATTTCTTAGTTTATATACCTACCCACCTCAAATATTTGAAATAGGAAAAAGTTCAATTAAGATGCATCCTGAAGCATCATGAGGAACAAATCGAATCTATATTTTTGAATTTACTTAGATGAACTCTCTTTTCACCACATTGAGATAATAGAAGAATGACATATTCATAGAATAATCATGACGAATAAGATGTACAAACTAAGACCGAAACTTAAGAGAATCCTACTCAGATTTAACAACCCAGTTTTTTCGACGCGTACGACCGGACGCAAACCCGACTCGTAAAATATTTAATTTACGATTTCCGTGACGAGAGTCGACATTTAAAATTTTATTTGTCGATAGCGTTAATAATTCGAGTATTATCTATGATCTGAAAATTTTGCGAAACAAGAGATTTTAGATGATTCTATTATCTTTGCCGTTTCGCGAAAATTACGTTATGAGTTCTCGGGAGTTAGTTAATCGTCAGTTCGATCGTCGCGACAAAAATTTACGACGCTTGCCTTTAGTAAGATAATTTTATTTTTCATAAAATGATTATTTTAGAACCTGTCATTTTTTAATTCTCGACCTTGGTCATGCCGAAACTTTACTCGCATTTATTAATTATGTCTATTAACTTTATGACTTAAAAGTGTTTACACAAAATTTTACACGATAATAAAAAGGTAAAAAAAAAAAAAAAAACTATATATGCATGCATAGCCATATTAGTTGCCGGC
The DNA here is from genome assembly GCA_026074375.1 of Tanacetum coccineum. Taxonomy (NCBI): domain Eukaryota; kingdom Viridiplantae; phylum Streptophyta; class Magnoliopsida; order Asterales; family Asteraceae; genus Tanacetum; species Tanacetum coccineum. Next base: position 40,525 of record BQNB010026928.1, read on the forward strand.
TACAAAGCCCTCAAAACACTCAACATGTTTCTTTTTATTTGATTTATTATACATGCAAGTAATGATGATTTTGTGGCTTCCAAAGTCTTACACACCTACATATCTCATTATAAAAAAAAACACTAGTACAAAAAAAAAAGTCTTGCTTTCTTTTCCCTTTTGCTTCCTTGCTCGGCAGCCTCCACCACCACAAACACAAGAATCATTTGAAAGTTTTAATTATTGAAAACTATTTAACTACTCACTCAAAAATGAGATAAAATAAGGTGAAGTGTTTTGGTCTCTTTTCCCCTCTTCCTTTTTTTGGTTCGAACGAGTAAGCCAAGCAAAACACTTTTGGTGTATTTTTTTTTCTAGTCACTCCATATTTGTTTAGAAAGTTATGGTTTTTGATCTTCATTAATAAAAATGTAACAGCATACAAGTTCGAGTTTTTCGATACGTTTGTTCGAGTGGTGTGTGCCGCGCCTAGAACCTCAAAGAAGGGCAACCCGACACGTATTGTTTTCCATCTTGCTTAGTATAACTCATTGTGACTTTTTGTTTTATTGTTTCCGATTGTTCGATTATCGATTTAATTTATATATGTGATGAAATCGTATTAACGGCGGCGTCTAGAATAATATGTTATTGATTATCAAGACGGATTTATAAGCATTTTTAAAAGTTATTGGAATAGATTTTAGATATTTTTTTGGGTGAGAAAATAATTCTTTCAGACGTGTTTAGTAACATAAATCGAGCAAAAACTGACATGGGCGATTCGGGTTTCAGATTTCCGAAAATCTTATTTTGGTTACAAAAAAAATGTAAGAATATTTTGTGGTCCTGGGACTTCTAACTCCCAATAACGAAAAAGTTAGATGTCGAAAACGAATATATAATTGAAACATTAAAAATTTCAAGCGTCACTTACTGTAAATACGCTTGCCTGTCAGGAATTTTTTAGAGCTCGTTTTGGGCACTTTCGAGTCCGTCTTTCCGCTTCGGCGAAACACAAATTGTTCGGAAATGACGCTTTAATATAAAACCTCTTTTTTGGTCAAAATCGGAAATCAGGTAAATATGACTGTCAAAATCGAAAGTCAATACATCTCGCATTCTTTATAAAATTAATATATTATTTCCACAGATTCTCGTAAGCGTATATTTTGGTCATTTTACGTCGAGATTCAAATCTCGACTAAAACTGAAAATTTTCGAACATCATTTTCGCAAAAAATCTCTTTTACGATCCTAGTTTGTAAAACGTGAGATCGAAGGTGTGGTACGTTTTGGTTGGTTAGACATAGAAAAATAAATATACTATTTTAAAAGTAAAACTAAAGTCAAACGAGTACACTTAAATTAAACTTGTATACGTGATGAATAATAAAAAATATCGATTAAATAAAATGACATCGATATAATATACTATTATAAGTAATATATTTCTTAAACCCGTTGGTCTATTATAAAACTACAAAAGTATAAAAAATTAGTAGTTTTTTTTCGTAATAATTGACGTTAATAAAAAATTAACACTTATTGGCGACTCGAAGCTTCAGACGAATAAATAAAATATTGTTATATACAATAAACGAAGGTCGACGACTTACAAAAAATATAAACTTTTCCAAAAAAATCTAACTTCTAAAAAAAAAATAAAACATACGGAAATAGAAGAGAATTTTCAATAAAGTAATGCAAATTAAAATTGAAATGAATAAATAGAATACAAAATAAGCGTAAGTGTATAAGATTTAGACACGCAAGTTGGATTAAGAACAACACAAGATGAAGAAATATATGTTTTCGTTGTAACATGTAATCGCATCGTCGATCGTAACGTTCAATATAGTAATCACACTCTACTTATAGTTAGTGATCCCGTAGTAGTGTATACTCGTACTAGCTTCCTTCATTTTATATCGAATTTGAATCAAGTGATTTCATACCCCACCTTTTTCTCTTTTAATGGTTTCTCTTAAAGTATTATTCGGGGTGAAGAATACATGCTCTTATTTAACAAACCAATTGTTAGCTACTACATAAGCGTTACATGAAAGTTTTTACATGCTATGTTTCTTATCCTACGCAAATGATTTCAATACATGTTGAATGAAGCATGCTTGTTATTACCGAATAACTTCTCGTTACTACTACATAAGCGTTACATGAATGTTTTACGAAAGCTTTTGCTTATCTACCACAATATTTCGATACATTTTATACATGCTTGATTTATAAACTGGACACAAGAAACATATGGTATCTGACCCTAAAAGGCTGAGTCAACTGCATGATATTATTGCCAAAGACCTCCACATCATTAACTGTTTAAGCTAGCCCGAGAGTGCGGGCGGGAGAGTGGGTGACGCTAGTACAAATAAATAGATCTATTGGGTTTGACAGCCCTGTCCGGGGGTATGAATCGAATCCTTTCGAGCACCCAGTCAACGGACAATTTGTATTTAGAAGTTAGGTATAAGCAAAAATACCCATAGTTATGGGGCAAACATGAATTACATACAATGATATGTGTTTAACGTCAAGGCCTCGTGTCATGAGCTCAAAGCAATCAAGATTTATACATTGTATTCGTTGCAATGTATTCTGTTGAATTATACTTTGAAATAATGTCGCTGGCTGATCTTAAACCTTGTGGTCCACTATTGAACATTACTTGATTTATTGAAACATTACTTGGATTTCGATAACAATTCTTCTAAATGTTGTAACGCTACTTTTCTTACAGAAATATTTCTTGAACTATTTCAATACTGCTTTTACTTAAACCTATGAATTCACCAACACTTATTTGTATTTGACTATTCTTCTTGAGCTATGTCTATTTTCTCAGGTTATTAAATTGTAGCTGTGCATTGGGAGCATTTGAGTCGCTGGAATCAAAACTGAAGGGACCTCGGTTTTCTTCACATTCGATAAATCACTTACTTAAAAATATACAAAGATTCATGTTTGACCATTGAACTTTGATTAAAAAGAAAGTATTTAGTGACCAGAGATTAACTTTTGATCATTTAAATAGAATGTTGACTTTTTAAATTAACGTCTCGTATTGAGGTGGATTCTGTAACTTTTATTTTAAATACTAGAAGTATCACCCCAAAGTTGATTCCGCTGCGTTGTGATCTTATGGGGGGGGCTACATCAGATTATCAAACTCACAAGAAGCAATTAGAGGGCAAAGAAGGATAAGATTAGGTGCCATTGCACACTACATAATTTCCAATCGTGAACAAATCATTGATAGGAAAACCCAAGCTTTATCACCATAACAGATTAGGAAGATCTTTAGGAAGTCAACAAACTCTTAGAATTATTTATAGCTTTATCCACCCACAGGATAGTGTGGTATAAATAAAAACGCTTGTCAAATCTTGACTATGTACAGTAAAAAGGCAAGTTGTTTATACAAAGGAATCCCGTTTCGTACCTTATTTCCAGCTTATCTCTCATTAACATCATCTCATCATTGCATCACTAATCTCCGTCTTCATCATTATGAATCATACCATAACCTCTAAGTGCTTAAAATTTAAAAATAAGCATTACTCTTTAAGCATTTTAAACATCACATTTTCTTTTAAAACTTGTGATATCATTCTTACTACGTGTTGTCTTATGTTGATAGAATGCCTCCCAAAAGGACATCAACATCTGAAACACCGACCATAACTTTAGCTGCCATCCAGTAACTCATTACTGATGGTATTACCGCCGCTCTGGAAGCACAAGCTGCTACCATGGAAAATGCCGACAATCCTAATAGGAACACTGGACCAAGAGAAATTCCCGTAGGCAAAGAGAGGAACAACAAATAATTCATAAATATCACCTTTCTACTTCAATGGTACTGAGAGCAGATTGGTCTCATTTCCTGGTTTGAGCGGACTAAATCGTTATTTTCTCGTACAACTGTGCTGATTAACATAAATGTGACATATGAACTGTACCAGCCGGCTAAACCGATGATGCCCTATCCTGGTGGAATGCATACACTCAACCTATGGGAATAGATCAAGCTAATCAAATCACCTGGACTGAATTAAAAGGACTTCTGACAAATAAGTATTGCCCTCGAACTGAAGTCAAGAAAATGGAAGACGAATTTTACAACTTGGTTGTAAAAGGAAATGATCTTAAGACTTACATTTTTAAGTCTTAATATCTAGGTTATTGTTCATATCAAAAAAAAATATGTTAGTTGAAAAAAAAAATAGTTGACACAAATGTAGGTTTTCCGTTGGTGAGAATGAAAAGTAAATTTTGACCCGACCTGTTTTATATCTTAGATTTCTCCTTAACTGTAAATAGATTGATTTTTACTAATCTTTTATACAAGGAGCTATAAAACGCAAGTCTAGCTTGAAAAAGTCAAGACTTTGCAAGTTCTCGTAATTGATTTTAAATATGCGAATATCGATTTATTAGAATAAAGATTGTTGCCGGTCTATGTGACTTGTTAAAGTTCCGATCTTAATTCGTTAGGCTAAGTATTCACGAGTTTCTTTATTAGAAATTTTAAATTGTGAAGAACAAGAGATGACAGAGTAGAGTGTAAGTTTTGGTGCTAAACATAGAATAGTTGGATTTCTTTAAGGCTCATAAGTGTTAATTGTGGCTTTTTCTCCCATTAGCTTGTTTCACCTTTATATATAGTTGTTTAATAAATAGAGTTGTACGGTTTTTTGGTTAATAATTAGTTAATGGAAGTTTTCTTTAGTTCCTTTGTGATTAAGATGATTACACATCAGGAATACTTAATTTGGCATACTATATGTATCACATTAATAAATATTTTGCTTTATCCCTTAAGAGCCTTAGGGTTTATGGGGGTAAGTAGTAATTTAATAAGAGTGGTGAAATGATAGCCTTATTAATTCCTTAAGAGCCTTTTGGGGATATGAGAATGGATTTTGTTGCTTAATTTTTTGTCTTGTTTGTACTTTAAGATCCTTAAGGTATATGGATGCAAATAAGTTTGGTCTATATATGTCTTAAAGAGCCTTAGGGTATATGACATGAATGGTGCCTTGCTTAAGTAACCTAATAAAAGCCAAATTTTGGTCGCCTTGATGTGGACTTTAATCTTGATTACATTTGAACTTTTGAAAAGGGCTAGGAGCTAATTATTGCGTTTTTAACCGTTACGCTTTATTTTTGGAATTAATAAGTATCAAAATAAAGTCTTAAAGAGCCTTAGGGTATATTACTTAAATAAAATCTTGAGATACAAAATTAAGAATAAGGGAGGAAAAGTAAGTACACAATTAGCTTTTATGAGTAGTGTTAGCATCATAACTTGTAATTTACAATGATCTTGTTTTTAAGCTTGGCTTGGAGAGGTGAAAGTCGGAGACGATGAATTTATCCATTTTGACACTTTTTGTGCTTTTTGTTCCGTGATCCTAAAAGTTATCAATGAATAATGAAAGCAATACATTATGTCACACATAAATAAGTTGTAAGTTGGAAATTATGAAAATCATAAAAATTTGTTGAAAAAAAAGAAGGTAAAACAAGGGTGCGTGCGAATTAAATGATTTTTGAACTTTTTAATGGACTTTTTCTGTTCTTGTTTGATTGTGAGGGGGTCATAAGTTAAAAGGGGATAAAATTATTTATTTCTAGGTATTGTTTTATTTACATTGCGTGTGGGACCAACAATGGTTTAGTGTGGGGGAATTTAATGTGTGCTAATATACACATTATTTACATATATGCTTGTTTGGTATTTTTATGTTTTGCAAGTAAAAAAAAGATTGAAAACGGTGCAAAAACGGGATTTATCAAGCTCAATTTGGTCAAGTCTAATTTTTACTCAAGCTGAGATGAAGTCGTGAAAAGTCCCCGAGCATACCAGTAGAAAGAGCTCGAGAAAATGAATCCAAGGGTGCCCTCAGATATTATTGGGCCAGCCCGTAACCCATTTTATGGGCCGGGCCAGCCCATGTTGTTACTAAGCCCATTAAAGCTCTTAAGCCCATGACATTTTAACACCATTGACTGATTTATAAGCTTTGATGACGCAAGCACCATGTGCTTCAAAATTAAATGAATTCAGGTCACATGACCACGCACTATCAAGAAATGGGGCAAATGATGATTCGCCACGTGGCAAAGGAAACATTATATATCACAATTCATTTTCAGTTGTAAAATAATAAAATGATCCAACAGTCAACACTGCTGGGTATTAATGAAGCTATGAAGAATTACACGTGTAGCAAGCTTAGCCGGTGGATCAACATTTGGGCAGCCTGGCGATCCGAGGAACAAATTTCCACGCCAATGATTGGCTATTCAAGACACTAATTATTGGTTCAAATTTACAATTTCTCCCCCTCTCTCACCCTATATAATCACCTGCTCCCCTTAAACTTGGGGTAGTCTTTAATTTTTTTTAGTCTTTAGCTTATTTCTTTCTAGTAATAGCTTATTCCGTTTTTCCAGCTTATTGTATCAAGTTAATTTCACAAGCTTATTGAGATATTGTATTGAGAATGGTTTAAAATTTTTTGAAGATCTCGTTTTGCTTTTTGTTTACTTCAATCTTTCGGTAATTTTCCTTTTCGCGTAGCTTATTCATTAAGCTGAATTTTCGTGCTTTTTCTTGCAGCTTATTATTATCAAAAGTTCTTAAAAGCTAAAATAATGACTCCTATAAGCTCTCCAAGCTAATTCGATTCATTACCAAAAGTTTTTAAACACTTTTCGAAATAATAAGCTAAAATAAGCTTGAGATTAGCTTATTTATGTGCTTAATTCGTTTTTGTCTTATTAGGAGCTAATATTTTATGTAAAGATAAGCTTCTAATCAGCTTATTTGGTTAAAAGCGAGCTTATATTGCTTGATTGATCTTTTGAGAGCTTATTCGCTTATTCATATTGATGTTTGAAACGTTATTGTGCTTATTGCTCGATCTAAACTCTTGTTGCTGTTTTCTGTTGCTTATTAATTATCTGAGAGTTTATCTAGTTTAATGTTTAGCTTATTTAGTCATTAAAGTTGTAGATCTTGATACGTTTTGCTTATTATTAAGTTTTGTAGTTTAAAGAGCTTATCTCATTGATCTTATGTTAGTAGCTAAAGTCTTGTTTGCTTATTCGATCTATCTAGAGCTCAACTCGTTTAGGATTTAGCTTATTAGAAAATTCTAATTTAATACTCGATTAAGTTTAAAAATCATTTTGCTTATTTGTCGTGTTATCAAGTGCTTATTCTATTTTCCTTAAGTCGGCTTATTCAGTACTTGTTTTCGTAGTTTATTCTGAAACTAAGCTTATTCGTATATGCTTAACAGTTATGGCTTATTTGTTTTAGCTTATGTGCTTTCTGTGTTCAGTTTGTAGAAATTCTCATTTGGGCCACATTTGGTCACTAGTTTACTTTCAAAATTGGACCTACGTTTATAAATTGGACTGAGTTTGGTTTTTAGGATTTCATAGTTGGGCCGTATGGTCTTAAATAGTAGATAATAAGTGAAAAATGCAAATTTGTTATAGTAACAGTAATGGGGATTTGCAAATGTTTATAAACTGTTATTTTTCTAACAGTTTGTTTATATTTGTTTTGACTTTGGTACCGGTCAACTCATGAGGCGCGGAGCTTACGGATTTATTTAGGTAGACCGAATTTAATTATTTGTTTTAGCTAAATAAATCGGGTGGTATTCGTTTAATTACGGGTCTCCAATTCGGTTCAATTTTCTATCCTTTTTCAATACATTAGTGTAGCTTTAGTATAAAATGTTTAGCTTTGTTTGCTTAATCGTAATGAGTAGCGAGTAGTTTAATTAGTGCTTGTTAAGTGATTAGTGATTTGGAATTTAAGTGCGGGTTTTAAAAAAAAGGTTTAAAAAAAATAATAGTCATTAGAATTTTCTAATTTACATACCGTCATTTACTTTTAATGCAATTTAAATACTTGTCATTTATTTTAAAAAGCATTTTACTTTACTTGTCATTTAATTTCTTTAAACTTGTTTTTTAAGGATTTTAATTCATTAAACCTAAGCCCGCACTTGATGAACATTTCACGTCACTTAGCAAGCATTTTCGTCTTTTATATCTTTTAGATTAATTTTAGTATAATCTTGTAGTTTTAAATCGTAGAATTAATATTAGTTTAATTTTTAGTATAAAAATAGTTTAAAACCAAAACCAATTTTTATATTTTTGATTTTTTTAAATATTTTTATATGATAATTATACTAATAAAAGAAAAGAAAAATATTTTTTACTTTTTATATTTTATAATTTTTTTGTATTTTTGATTTTTTAACAAAAACAAAACTTTCGAAAACGAAAGGGTCTTCAAATCACGATCAACAAACGCAAACGAAGGAATCTTAATCACAAATCCCCGGCAGCGGCGCCAAAAATTGATTGCTAGTAAATCAACACACGTAATAATAAAATATAATATGAAAGAAAATTACCAAACTACCCTTGAGGACAAAGGTAGAAAGGAAAATCTTCACAAATATATATATTATACGTATATTAACCGGGAAATATGATTCCCGGGTCATTTCCCTAACGATTTATGAAATTAAGACCACGTTTGTTGTTCGGACAATGATTTGAATTGGAAACAAATATTGATTTGATTATCTATTTCTACGAATTAAAAAAAAATAAGCAAATGATAACAATTAAGCGTGAAAACAAATAACGGGAAATCAAACTTTAACTAAAAACGCAAAACGGGAACCCTAAATGGTAATTAAAAAAACTAAATTTCCAAAATTAAACCTAAATTGAATTTTTCTTTTTAAATAGACTCTAATTGACTAAAAAGTAAGTTTAAAGAAAACTAGAACAAAAACGGAGTTGAAATGAGCTTAAAAACATGAAAAATGTAAACGGGAACGAATCCCGTTCTTTAAAAAATGAAATTTTGCAAATTAAACCCTACGAAAGCAAAACTAATTTTCCTAGAAACTTTACGATAAAATAAAATTTTCAAAAAAAGAATTATATTTTTTTGATTATTTTTCTATTTTTTATGATTTTTTAAAGTTTTTAATAAAAATAAATGTTTAAAAATACTAAACTAATTATAAAAATTCTAAAAAAATACAAAAAATAAGCTCGATGTCACAGCTTAATGAATAAGCCATGAAATAAGCTTAAACAGCTTATAAGCTAAAAGGGGCTAAATGTGTATAAGAATTAAACTTTGCAAAACAATAATGAAAAAGACCCCAGGGCGCAGCGGTAGTGAGTGTGTGTTGTGGTGTTATAAAAGGGGTAGAGGGTGTTGAGGTCGGGGGTTCGAGTCTTGCTCACCCGATAACACTTTTAGTTAAGTTTCACTAAATTGCTTTCTCAGATCTCAAATAAGCCCCATTCTTTAATCCAAAAGCTAATTCAGAAAGCTTA
>BQNB010026929.1:3979-58111 GCA_026074375.1 Tanacetum coccineum
AAGATTGAATGGTTCAACAAAATTCGGATTGACTTGTTGTTGTTGATGGTTAGAATTACGAGATTGAGAACGAGTGCGCATGCACTAAAATTTAAAAAGAAAATTTATACTAATTTTTTAGTTTTTATTTTTTATTTTTTTTGGTATTTTAACAATGAATTTTAAATACGGACAATGAGATAAGACACTTAAACCTAATAATCAACTTGCTTCTCGGTAACTCTTCAAAAGAAAAACACACAAAAGAGTTTGTTTAACTTTCGAATGTGAGCCGTACGTCGCAAGAGACACAAAAGTTAAGTTTTTTGATCTTTGGTTCGGGAACTTATTGATGGATAATACTTCAACTGAAAGTATTATTTGTTGGTGTTCTTTTACCAACTTGGTGAATTTTTTTTTCTTTTAATGGATAATGTTTTTATGTTTTTGGTTTTTCTTTTTTTTTTTTAAATTTTTGGTTTTATATTTTAATTATACTAATAAAAGAAAATGAAAAATATTTTTGAATTTTTTATATGAAAATAAACAAAATAACTTCTCTTGGAATGATCTTCAAACAAAAATTTTCAAACGGCTTCAACAATCGTAGACAATCCTCCCCGGCATCGGCGCCAAAAACTTGATCACTTCTGACTACACTCTTTAATATATAGTAAATATATATATAATATACTTATAAATATATAAAAAGAAGGGTAGGAATCAAAAGATCTCAGTTATAATAATCCGGAAGTATGATTCCTGGGTCGTTATCCCCGATGAGGAAAGCAATTAAAAGTCAAGAGTCGTTTTGAGAATCGATGTTTGAATAGGATAAGATTGATATTGTTTTTCTAAAACTACAAGAAAAAAAAGGCAAAAACTTAAAACTACTTAAGGAAAAACTAATTTTAGCTAAAAACGTAAAAACGGAAACCCTAAACTGTGACTAAAAACTCTAAATTTCCAAAAATAAACTTAAAATGAATTTTTCACATTTAATAGACTCTAATTAACTAAAAAGTAAGATTAAAGAAAACTAGAATGAAAACGTAGTTGATTTGAGCTTTAAAACACAAAAAACGTGAACGGGAATGAATCTCGTTCTTTAAAAAGTGAAATTTTGCAAATTAAACCCTATGGAAGCAAAACTATTGTTCCTAGGAACTATATGATAAAAGAAAATTTTTTAAAAAGAATTATATTTTTTTGACTTTTTATAATTTTTTATAAATTAAAAACGATTTTAAAGAAAATTAAATATAAAAAATACTAAACGTTTTATAAAAATTATGAAAAAATTATGAAAAATAGCTTGAACAATAAGGATTCTAATAAAAATAAGATTGGAAACACAGCTTATAGAATAAGCTGTGTAATAAGCAAAACAGCTTATTATACCAAAAGAGCTAAAATGCATATAAGGAATAGATTTTGTAAAGTTATACCGGATGAGCTATTGTAGCATGATGGTTACTATGTGTGTGGAGTGGGACGTGTGTGTGTGAGGTAAGAGGACATAGGTTCGAATCCTGCCTCTTACCTTTTTATTTTTATTTTTTTTGAAAAAGTTTTAAAACAAAGTTGTAGAAAAACTGAAAAGAAACAAATTTAATAAAAGAAACTATTATTGAAACTCACTAAATAAGTTGAAAATTTGGCTTAAAAGACAGTAAAACACTTAATTAATTCTTTTTGGCTTTTTTCAAAACTTAAGAACTCAAAAACTCAAATTAGCTAACTCTAGGACCTAACAAGCTACATGTAACCTACCATTATCCTAATAAGCTAATCTAGACTAGAAATAAGCTAAATAAGCTAAAATGAGCAAAAAGCACAAGCTATAAGCTAAAAATCCAAATTAGCTTTTTCAGCAAAACTTAGTTCTAAACAGGCCTAATGACACTTTTTAAGCTTAAATTTCTATAAGCAATACTCTAAAGAAAACACTTAAAGAGACTTAAACCTAGACCTCCCAGCTACTTAAAACTACTTTTGAAAAGGATTTTGAAAAACAATTGCTTTAAGAAAAAGGCTATTGAAAACAGCTTATTCACTTAACATATGCTGAGTGAACCTTTTATTTTTGAAATGGAAAATTGCAAACTTAGAGCTTAAAAACATATAACAAGATAAGCTGATTTTTGAAAACTAACTTTAAACAAATTAACAATCACCATAGATCTACTTGTATGCTTAAAATCAAAGTCTAGTTTCTAAAATTACCCTCTGATTTTTGATGTTGAAAAAGGACTTTTGTTTGTTAACAATGCTGATGCAGTGTGCACAATTATGACACAAATCAAACTTTGACAAAGTGCATTCCGCCAAAGAAACCCATTCTAACACTTTATTAATCACTACATCTAAGAGTAACTATGCTATGGCTAATACAAGAATAATCAAGCTTAAAATGCAAAAGAATTTAGCAGATTTGACTTATATAAAACTAATCTATAAAAAACTTGCTTTGAAACCAAACTTTAAGCTTAAATATCCAACACAAACCTACTTATAATGAGTTTACACCAACAACAAAGGACCAATTGGCCTCAAGCATTACTAACTCTTAGTTTATACTTACGTTTGCCAAACACCTCTTATTTCTTCAAAAATCATATAAATACTTATACCAATGAAATTTAACTACTAAATGTAATTAAACAAAGCAATAAACAACAATTATAAGTAAATCTAAGCTACTAAAAGCAATAATAATTAAGCAATAAGCTAGATAAGAAGAAATTAAGCTAGAATGCAAAGTAAAGCTTCATAAGGTAAATTGGAAAAACTTACAAGAACCTTAGCTTAACAAAGGCTTAAATAAGCCTCGTAGAGCTACACTACAATCTCTAGCTATCCAAGGATAAGACTAGGGAAAGTCCTATGCACTCTACCATGCTAGTTCATCATCCAAAAAGCTTAAACCGATAATCATTATTTGAACTGTTATTTAAGATTTAATATGATTATTGTGAATTAATGACTCCAAACTAGCTTAGAGACTAATTGAGCTTATCAAGAGCTTATAACTAGCTTATTGGAATAGTAACAGATTATTAATCATTATTTTGTATAAAAGAGAGCTTGAGAAAAGAAAGATTATATAGAAAACTTGACTTCTATTAATGAAAGAGATGATTACAATACTGGAAATTGAAATTACATTAAGAAAACAATAAGCTAAAACAGTTTTAAAAGAAAATACTTAAGCTAAAAATTTAATAAGCTAAAAATATCTCTCCCTTCACTGTGTGTGAAGAGGCCTCTATTTATAAGTTTGAGAAGAATGATCCAGGCTTTCTTTACACGCTCCTCTTGAGATGATCTCATCCCTTGAATCTTTGCCAATCATTGGATCCATCTTATGACCGTTGGATTGATATTTGTCACACGATTGCCAACGTGACATTCAGTGTGTCAGAGCCTTTTGTGCTTCTTTTGTATTGGATTTAGTACAAAATCTCAATCATTGGTGTGTTTCTTTAATTGCCCGTGTGTCCTTCCTTGTGCGCTTGAACCAATAAGAGCTCTCAATGACGTATTAACTTCACACGACCTTGTCTCTTGAATTGTTAACCACGTCCTCAATTTGGATTACCCCATGATTTGATGCGAGGTAAATCGAAGAAACAATGAAAAGTAACAAAACAAGAATTCCCCGCCTCTTCTTTATATCTTTGTTTACTCGTGGTGTGGTGGTTTGTCTGGGCTCTGGTGGTTTTTGATTTTGGGCATCGGTTATTTGAAGGTACGGTTAATGGTTTATATAAGAAATAACGACCGATATCTCTTAATTATAAAGGAAGATAACATGTTAGGTTTTTTGGGCTTTTGTGATTTAGTGTTTAACATTAAGGGTTTTGTTTTAATTTTCAAAGGATTTTGTCTTCTTGCGATTGACCAATGTTGACCAAGCATTGACTATGTTGACCATTGATAACATAACTTCTGGCTCTTTGCACTCTTTTTCTCTTTCTCGTGTCCGTGTTCGTCGCTTTGTCCCTTTTTCTTGTAATTTTGCATTATCCGTACCTACACATTCACAAATAACAAAATACACAAATACAAGCATATTTTTGCATATTTTGATCATTTAAGGGCCATTTTGGATATAATAAAGATATGTGATTTCTCACATATCAGCAGTACTAACATCCTTTTCAGCCATATCAACCTCTTTCTCTGCCATATCTTGTTCATTATCAAGAACACCAGTATCAAACATTAAATTATCACCATACCTCCCTTGAGTCTCATCAACTAATGTAACCTCTGCATCTGTCAATTTCATCAATTTTCCTCCCCTGTTTGATCATCCTCCTGAACACCCAAACCTTCATCTTTAAAGGAAAACCACCTTACAGTATCTACACCTTGTATATACCTTCTGAGCCCTGTGATTATTGACCCTCCTTTCTTTCAATCCTCCTTACCCTCATCTTCCAAATTTAGTAATTCTCTGCCTTGAGAGGTCTTTAGTTTTCTCCGAAGTCAAGAGACGTCTTTGTGATAAGCTGGTACAAAGTTCCTTCAATTTTTTAATTTCATCTATCCTTACCCACTGAGCATGGAGCCATTGAAAGTGTAGGTACAACTTGCCACATTTTTAGTATCATCATTACAGGTTTTGAAGACCACAAAGTTGAGGATCCCATGTCTTTTCCTCTGTTCCTTCTATACTGTTTCACAGAGGTTTAGATGTTGATGGTGAGTAGTAGTGGTTTTATATGGAAATCAGTTGTATCCTCTGAACCTCACCTACTGTTCTTAGCTTCAACCAGTCATAGGTTGGAATAAGGTGTGTCCTACCAGAAAGTCTTTTCCCTGCCTCTTCATATTAAGCAAGACCTTATTATGGAGAAGGTGTAACATAAATCCCTTATTATGGACATTCCTTCCAACTGTTTATCCAGAACACTTGCACAACTTGGATACATTAGAAATTTACCCCACCCCCAAGTTCTTCACCATATTATCAAAATGTACTTGGAAAAGTTGAATTTTTTAGTTGTGGCAAGATAGATGACATCAGCGGTCATCGTGCACTAAATAGCGTTCCAAGCAGTAGTCTTAGCACTAAGGCATTGCAGAATTGTATGGATAAGAAATTTTTATTGAGGTGAAAAGAAAGTTTTATAGAATGTAAGCTTTTATGTAAGATTTTCATACCCAATGAGTTTTAGCTGTTCAAAAATTATAGCATTTAGAAGACATTCAGTACCTTCAGCATCTTCTAATTGAAGATCACTTTTTACACTTGTCTTAGTGATGATCACCTTCTTCTTATCCACTAGGGCTTGTATCTGCACTTCTCCATTAACAGTTTTCACATTTGCAATAGCCCAGAATTGCTCAATCCATGACATATTAGATAGTGGATATAACCGTTAACGCATAATTGATAGATGTGCGATCAAAAATCTACAATATGCTCGGAATGCCAACACATTCAGTGTTATCTAAGAATGCGACCATGGTTGTGTGAACTACAAACTTTAGGGCAGCGCAGTTAACGTTAGGGTTTTGATGATTAACAATGAAATTGAACTAAAGTTTATGATTAGAGGTAAAACAAAGATAGAAATCGATTAAGTGTTTGAAATGAAACCCTCAATCAGAAGTAGTTATGAATCACCCTCAACAACAATAACTTGAACTAGCAGTACTAAGTTAAGCCAAAAAGCATAACGACCCAGTAGTAGTAAGTTATGCATGCAGCAATTAACTTAACTAGCACAAAATTATGCCTAACACATAACTAACTACTGGCAATAGTAGTGAATCCTAGAGCATTAACTTTGAGTCACCAGCATTAACTTCAATCTCATTTCAAAAAGCATTTTCATCATCAATTTTGATTCTCACAAGCTCTCTTTTTGTTTTTATTCTCACTATATCTCTTAATTCTTTTTCTCACTAAATCACTCTATCTGTTTTTATGTCACACGTCTCTCTTTTTGTTTTTATTCTCACTATATCTTCTCATTCTTTTTCTCACTAATCAACTCTTCTGTTATTTATGTCACAAATCTCTCTTTTGTGTTTATGCTCCCATTTCTCTCATTTCATTTAGCTACACAAAGTCACTCTTTATCCTTCCAAATCTGTTCTGGAATGCCCTGCACATAAAGGTAGGAGGAATTAGTTCTTTGGGGACCCAAGCCATTACTGACTTGATCTCCTTGTGCATCAATAAGTCAAATCTTTAAAAGGACATTGATGGCACCATTGTTCTGGAACATGGACTAAAACTTGTGCTTTATACTAAACCTAACATGTTGAGGCTTAATAGCATTTCCTTGTTTCCATTAACTGCACTAATAAATGCTTTTGGCCTACGACATATTAACCTTATTCCCTTAACAGTAAAAACCGTTTTAGTGAAATTACTGTTATTAGCTGATGTATTTTGTTACCAAAGGCCTTATAGCATTGAATATGCATTCATTAATAACATTTTTCATGGTCCTGCATTATTCACTGTTGTTTCTAATTAATAGCTAATAACGGTCTAGCAAGTATTAAGTGAAAATTGGGCCAGACTTAGTTAAGACTATTCTTGAACCATGTTCCGTTTTTGAATTGGGGTGAGTTAATTTAAAGAAATTTTTTTGTTCACACTATTGAACATTGGTCCAAACTGTTTTTGCAATCTTTAATTAATTATACCATATTGCAATCATTCTTTAAATGATCAAAACTACCACACACATAACAAGCCTTTTTGATCATCTCAAAATCATTCCCTAATTTTTAAGACATCTTTTGGTTCCAATTTCTCTTATTTCCTCTAGGACTTCTAGATGGACTGAAAGATGGCTGTATGTGTCTTGCCTAATTTGCTTAACAGGTTTCCTATCAGTTTTAGGTTTAACAAACCATTTTAGTAAAATTAGGCTAGTTTGTTTAAACTTAGGCTCATCATCGTCCTCACTTTTAGACACCCAAATCCTCATAATTGGGGCTCACATTTTCTTTCCTAGCAGTCCATAGGTTCATTAGGTCTCACAGTAGGATTGTTCAACATGACAGGCTACTAACAGACTCATTCACATCAACAAAATCATCTAGACTAGGATAAACTAAATCAGATTTTGGTGGCATAAAATTCCCAGTATAAGGAGGTGGGACAGCATTATACCCTAATCCTGTTTTATACTTATCCATTATTTGTTTGTCTAGAAGTTTACTTAGATTTTTTGATGAATTTTCAATTTTTATACAGTAAGTTAAACCTATCTTTTTCTTTTATAGCCCAAATCAAACTCCTTTAAGCTCTTTAATATCTAAATCCTTAAATAGATTTCACATTTTAAGAGTTTTATATCTTCCTCATACCACAAACACATTTTTTCTAAGACTAACATCTAGCTTCTACATATTCTAAACCAGTATTTATAAAGACAACACTTTATCCTAATTGTTCATAAGTCTTTAACTACTTGTTCATTTTGTTCTTTTAAATATTTACACATATAAACAATATGAACAACAAATTGAACATTAGATACATCAAGTTTAGAAGAAGTTAAACTTGTTGAAGAATAAGCCATGAGAGCAAAATTGGTTGGACCTTCTTCTGCTTGGTCACTCCAATCATAGCCAAAGCCATCACACTGAGATACTAAGGCATTTGAAGTAGTTCCTAACTGGCACAGTCCTTCTTGTAGGCTCCTTGTTTCTGCTGTCTTGATTCTTGGGTGCCAACTGTATTCCCCATGCCAAGTGTCCTCTCTTGTGGCATTAAAACACTCCACCTGGACTTGTCAAACCCAATTCTTTCTTTTTGGGCTAATATAAATCCACTTCCTTCCAGTATCTTCAGAATCTCCCTATGCCCCTCTATATCAGCATAGACAAATGTTCCACCTCAAAATTTCCATCTCTTCTAGATCATCAGATGGATTTGTTAGATCATTATTATCAAGCAGTGGAATACTTGGTTGCTAGTAAAAGGAATAAATCACAGCATCACTTAAATTTTCAATAGTTGTTGAGCTATCAACAGCACCCTGAGTGCTAGCAGTATTAACACCCTGAGCAGTATTAACTGCTCTAGTTGCACTGTTAGTGCTGCTAGAAGATAGAAAGGCTACATTGTGTGAGTTTTGTAATTGGACTAGATGTACCCCGCCTTGACTCTCTGATTCATAAGCCTTTAGATTTGAAGAGCCATCAAACTCAATGTCTCCAAACTCTGGTTGTTCCTCCACACCAATAATTTTAAAAATTTTAGTATGCAAAGTCCCATTCTTGTGACATACTTCTCAGAGAACTTCTGATTGTTGTCTTCTTGAGAGATAACTTCACCATGCATCTCCAGTTGACTAAATTAGATTTTGAAGCCTTCATAGGTTTGCACAATCACTTATGTCTAATTGCAGCAAAGTTTTTCATATGCTGCGTCAGAAGATTTTTTAAGTTTTCTTGTACAGCATTACCTCCAAATCTGTTCTCAATTGCATGCATCAGTGTATTTGCATCCTTGTAGGAGTTAAACTTTAATTGATGCTCATTAGGTAAGGCCATCAACAAAGTGCTTCTTGCCTTTAATTCTGCCTTTCTTTGTGCTTTCTCTTCAACACTTGTAGGAGGGATAACAGTCTCCTTACCATCAATAGTTTTTGTTACTATGGGTGCATTACCATATCATATGAACTCCCATAAGTGTAATCAATGCACTATAGTACTCTCATCTTATCATTCAGAATCATACTCTCTAGTTGAGTATGGGTAGCTTGATGGTTTGAGTAGATTGAGAATCCATTGCTTCTTGAAAAAGTAGATCTTATGTGTAGTAAAGTTTCTTCTTATTCAAAGCTTCTCACAAGCTCTAATACCACTTGTTGATCCCAATAAAATAGATCTTGCTTAGCTTGTATAAGGCTAAGTTGTATTGAATAAATCCAAAACAACTATGATAGAAACTTTGATTGTGAATATCAAAGACTATGCGGAATCTAATCAATGATACTAAGAAGAATTTCAATAAAACGGTAATGAATAAGATTAATAACAAAACAGTTTGCCAAACTTTCAGCCTCAATATAATACGAACACTCTTAATAGTGTTAGGGTTACAAAACCTTGAAGCTAATTGATATCAAAAGATTTTTAGATATCTAACTCTATGCCCTAGGACCTCCTTTTATACACCAAGGAGTCCTAACCGGCTTATAATATTTTCCTAATTTATCATGATCTTCTAAACAAATAACTTGTACGTATCTTTTACAAAAATATCTCATACTTATCACATAAGCAATCTTTATCTTTTCTCTGATAAGTCTTTGATCTCTTCTCTGTCAGCATAAACTCTTCCAACAGTTGTAATCTTTAAGCAGTTGTAACTTTCACACCAACAGTAGTAACTTTTGTACCAGCAACACTAACTTAATAGTCTTAACTTCCACTTAGCAGTAGTAACTTCCAAACAACATCAAAAGGCTTTTAATCCCAACAGTGTCATCATAAAAAAACTTGTGGTTTTGTTAGCATGTGCACTGTTTGCGTAAATTGACCTACTTTATAGACAATATTATCCAATTCCTTTATTTTTTTTTCTAAATCAATTTCCTTGTCCATGTATTTATTTTCTTTTTCTTTGGATTCTTTTTTGAAAACTTTATATGTTTGTAATAACGATTCTTTTTCCTTTACATGTTTAGAAAGAGTCTGTTTAAGTGAGTCAATTTTTTGCTTAAGAGCATTGCTATTTCGAATCATGTCATCCATTTGTGAATTGATAAATTTTTCACGACTGCTCAAATCAATATTAAGTCTTTGTTCAAAAGTTTTGACTCGTTCCTTATATCTTTCAAGCTCAATGGTTAAGGATTCATTAACAAGTTTGTTTTCCTGATTAATCTTATCACAATTAGTTACTTGATTAGACATTTGATCAAACACATACATTATCATGGCATCTTGTTGTGCAGAAGAGTTAGTATCTTGAACAATCGCATTTTGCGTTTCTTGCAGAAACTGTTCATAAGAAATGATATTACTATCATTTGTTATTTCATTATCTGGAACATAATTAATAAGGAATTTTTCAAAATACTACGTCACTTGTACACTTTGATTTATCATATCATTATTTTGATTAGTGTCATGTTGTGGTACCTCGGAGAGGACGTCTGAATCGTAACTAGAAAGATTAGTCATAAGGACCGCTTTTGCTGAAGAGATATCATCACAGTATGAGTCGTAAGCATCTAGATCATCAGTTTGGAAGGCAGCATTCTGTGGAATTTTTATCTTAGTAGCTTGATCATCTGCAATTCCTGGATCTGCTAAATATGCCAACTGTTCCTCATCCAATACTTGACCAGATTCCTGTGCCTAAACCAACATCTTTTTCTTGAACCATGTAGAATTTCTTGACCTCTTAGGCTTAGTTCACTGCCTTGCCATATGCCCTTCACCCTGACAATTGTAACACTTAACAACCCTTGCTTGACCTGAAGCATTATATCCCCCAAAGCTTGTAGCATTTCCCTTAGTTCCCGTACCAGCAAAACTTTGACCATGTCTCCCTTGTATTTGTTGAACAGTAACCCTGTCATCTTGAATGGTAGCTTTGTTTCTTGGATTGGAAGATGTTTTGAGTTGATTGTTGGTTGAAGGAAAACGTGATGCCATTACAGTTGACATAACTGCCATTGCTTTGTTTAGACAAGCAATTGGATCATCACCCAGTAGAAATGATGGAACAGCAAGTCCCGAGTCAAGTTAGGGAAACTCAACTGATGGTTGTTGAGAAATTGGAGGGGTATGATATGCATTTTGAAGAACTGATGGTAGTATATGATTGAGTTGGGTCTGAAATGGATGTTGGTATTGTTGTGGATGATGAGGTGCTTCATAAGTTGATAAGTATGGTTGAGAAGAATGAACTGGTTGAGGAGTTGATGATAGCTATTGTGGATACTGAGCAGAATTTGACTTAGTTTGATAGTTAGCAACCAATGCAAAAGGATCCGGATATCTTTCACGCAGCATTCGTACTTCATTTGCATGTCCCTCATGTTGACTAAGATATGCATACAACTGATCATAGTTGGTATTATACACATTCTTTGCTAACTTGACATCAGTCACAAACTTGCTCCATTTTGGTTGAAGAGCGTTCAGAAATTTTGTATTCACTTGAACTTACTGCATTGTCATGCCAATTGTGTGCATATCATTTATAAGTTTTGCAAAGCGTAAATAATACTCATAAATTGATTCACCCTTGACTGAAGTAAACTTGTCAAACTCATTGTACAATTTACATTCATGTTCTTGATATGACAGTTCAGTGCCTTGCATGAGTAACTTGACTCTATCCCATATATATTTAGCTTCCTGAAAATGGTTGATAAGGGAATATACATCTGGTGGGAGACCATGAAGAACAATGTTTGTTGCCTGAATATCACAGTCATCTTAAAGTTTTTCTTGTTCAGTGAGTTCTGCATATCTGTACTATCTATAAAGTATTTTGATACAATTCTTAAAAGTGGAAAAGTAAAAACTTAATTCCCATTATTAGTAAGTATTGAATTCATAAACATGGACATACTTCAAAAGTTATATCTGGAAAGTGAAAAAGCCGGGTATTCTATTTTCTCTCTCACACAATCTCACTTCTCTCTCTACCACCGCCAAAAAGTTTGTGAAACCACGCCGCCTTTGCCGGAATCCAGAACCAGCCAGCAAACATACACCACATCTCAGCCTACAATCGAAAGGTTTGTTTCTTCTAAATCTAAATTTTTAACTCTTTTATATTGTAGATCTGCACACTCGAACGTCGTACCTCACCATTGCCGGAACTCTCCACCACCGGACTTCAACTCCATCCAAAAAAACACCCACCAAAAGTGCTTTTCAAGTTTAAGGTATTGTTTGAGTTTTTTAATAGATCTATAATTTTGAAGATCTTTTTATCTTATAGTTTTTTAGTTGTAGATTTACAGTTCGTTTTTGTAGATCTAAGATTTTATGATTTTTTTTTTGCCTTTTTTGGACAACCGACACTCGTCGGAAAAAGTCGGCAAGGTTTTGCCGGAAAAATTTGTTGTCTGTCTCGCTGGAAAAAGCCCTCAGCCTCTGTATTTGGGTTCTGTCAGTACATTATCAATACCATGATGGGTGTTTTATGTTTGTCTTGTAGACAATCAAGCATGATGATCAGCAATATTTGGTTGAAGCTATTTGTATGTTGTCACAGGTTTGCTTGACTTTTCAATTGCATCATAACTTATATGTAAGTGACCTACGTAACCATGAATTCTGATTGTTGGATTTATACGTCAAAATGATCATTTTATTCCATATTGAAATAAGTGACCTACTTTACCATCAAATCTAATTGCAGATCGGAAGGACATACCAAAATAGTCTTCTTGTTGTGTTTTTTGTTACGGGTGTTCTAGAGAGACCAAGAACAAGAAACTTTTGAGCGTGGCTAAGGGCGTAGATGATGTTGCCGAGGTACTTTCCATTCACTACTACACTTTACCCTTTTATCCGTACTGTATCTTTTGGGCGGTATGACACGAAACTTGGGTGCAAAAAAAATCTTTTGCACGAGCACTAAAAATTCAAAATAAAAAAGGCAAGCATCATATCTTAACAAATTCCCGTTCATACTCATAGGTGGCAATATGGGTATGTAAGGCGGGTAGGTAATGGGTCAAACCGGATATTTTGACATGGGCCGGTTAGTTTGACCCTAAACACTTTTGTGTAAAAAAAATAAAAAGTTAATCAGTTATTTGTTATATAGTATATACCATTACAAAAATGTACATATTAACAACACTGACCTTAAATAGAGTGATTTAGTACTTTGGAGGATTCTTAACCTATTCCACTCATTTCAGCCATTACCTTTTAATTCAGCTCATGAAGGTACTACATATACAAGTTTCGTTATAAGCTAAACCATCACTACCTTCGAGCTGTATTATAATGTATAATGTGACCGGACTTAGCTCTTTATATATGAACACAAAACAAATGTGAGCATGGCTTTAGACCTTTAGTTGGTGCGTTGATTGGGGATGGAGCTGGGGGGATAAATGATGCATATGGGTGTAAGAAGGCTACTCTTCTTGCTGATGTGATTTTTAAATTTGGATCCTTTGTCATGGCAACTGCATGGAAAGATGGTTCTCTCTATTCTTTCTTGGATTTTAGTGTATTTTAACATTTCAGTTAACATTATCAATCAAGACTCGCTGGCTTTTCTGAATTATAATGTGTGTGTTTTGTGTTTTTAATGGTGTTGTAGGTGTGTACCCAGTGACGTTACCGCTTCCCGCAGTTGGTGGGCGTGAAGGTGTTGGTGAAGTGCATTCTTAATGCTCCGATTTACTCATGATGTCTCCACCGTTGCTGTTATTCAGGTAATCCTTATTGTTATTGCTCATGAATCATATTATGCTATTTTGCTTCTTTTTTCAGTATCTAAAATCAAAATTATTTACAAGTTGGAGCACAAACGGAAACAGAAACAAAAGAAATTGAGAGTAGAGGTCAGTCTCAATGCAACCAAGTCCCAAAACAAAACATAAATTCGGTACTTTGCTATTTGTTTCTCTAGATTGTAACATTCTAAAGGTTGGTAACAACATTCCATTTTTTAAAATCTCCTCTGCGCCTAGAAAATATTAGAAAATGAAAAACAAGATACTTGGAGGGTTGATTAATGTCGACTATTTCAATGGTCAACTATCATAATTCTTTCTTTAGTGGTGTTCTAATTAATAATTTGGGAACAAAAACTTGGTGGTGCAACTGCTGAATAATGTCCGATCTTCTAGCATTTGAGGGCTGATAGACGAGCTGTTAATATTACCATAAAGAGGTGCCTCCTTTTTTAAATATTTCGTTTTTGGGGCAGCTATTTATATATGCGAGATTCTGATTAGAAATTATTACTACTGTCTTGGGGATTCTATATGCAGCAACACTTATTGGCACCTACAAGGTAGTGTAGACTGGGAATATACAATAAGTATCAGCCTATAACTATCTCTGTTTTATAGATAGTTTGTAAGTTAATATTAAAGCTAATGATTGTCAATATCATAAAATAAGAGGCTAATAGTCTTTTCCTTAAAAAATTGTTAGAGCTATATGCCTTATTTTCGCTTATAGTTTTCTTAGATAATGTTTTATGAATGTCTCCATGACTGGATCAACAAACATAACTCTAATCGTCATCCTTAGTGAAACGAGAGAACATCTCAATAATGTAGTTTAAAGATGATTTAGTTTATTAAAGTTTAACCAAGTTATACTTTTTGTAAGGACGATTCATGTTATCTGTTTTACGTTTTTTCAATGTATTATTTTTTTTCTTCCATTTTTTATGTATAAGATATATTCCATTTATTCTTATTTATGCACGTTTAGTTAGAAATAGTCAAGTAATGTTATGAAGTTAATCTGCTCATTCGGGCGAGCTATGAAGCTACAAAGTTATATGTGAAAATATGGAGTGAACATTTGGCATTTTTATCGGAAGAGGCTGGTTGATATTACTATGAAAAAGCATGTATTTTAGCAAGTCCACAGCGGTACAAAATGTTCACTTATAAAGATCGATCATCATACTAATGTAAAAATGTTCACCAAGTATGAGTAATGTTACTATATGTTGTGTTAATCTCTATGTGTCATCGATGTTTATGTTGCTTCCGGTGAAGAAATTATGTTGATCAACATGTTGACATTTAGCCTAATAAACCGCAATACCAACTTAATTTATAAAAGACGTTATTTTATATGCTTTAATTTACAAGGTCTACTTTTTGTGCCACAATATTTCATTTAACTGTTTTCTTCATTCGGGTTAAAAGATTTTTTTGTCTTCGGTTGAATTATCACATCTTACAACTGCTTGCAGTCACATTTTTTATCTTTTCACGTTCTATTTTGAACGTTACACGAAACACTTACCACAATATTATATATTGTTAATTATCGGTCGCTAGGAATTTCCGTCGCTATGCGCGGGTACTCGCTTAGTTTCTTGTTATGAATTTGACCATTTTCTTCAATAGTCAGATAGACAAGAGGTCTATTTTCAATAGATTCAAACATCATTCTACCGTTTTTCTTTCCTTTGATGTATAGTAACATACGACTCTGCCATGAGTTATACATTGACTTGTCAAGCATAGGAGGACGGTTCTCAGCTCCAGCAATTATCATGTGTTCAGCTAAGGTAGACATTTTCAATTAATTGTGAAATGTGAAAAGATAAAATCTTGATCGTTCAGTGATTAGAGGTTGTTGTGTTAAAGTGATGTTTGTTTAAAGTGATAGAGAATTAGTATTACACGGGATTTTACAAATCTTGATGAAACCGAGAAATTAAGTGAATGTTCCGCGGGATTTTACAAATCAAAAAAGAAACCGTGAAATAAGAACTCGTTGAGAAAAATGATGTATATTTCGCCTAATAGAAGTGGTATAAATCGCCTAGGAAAAATGCATAAATCGCCTAAAGGAGAGGTATAAATAGCCTATAGCGCACGGTATAAATCGCCTGAATGAGGGACGTATATTTCGCCTAAGCCAACACGTATAAATCGCCTGAGGAAACACGTATAAATCGCTTAAGGAAACACATATAAATCGCCTGAGGAAACACGTATAAATCGCCTAAGGAGACACGTATGAATCGCCTAAGGAGACACATATAAATCGCCTAAGAAAACACGTATAAATCGCCTAAGGAAACACGTATAAATCGCCTAAGGAAACTGTATGTTTGGCTTGTATGTTTCGCCTCCTTCAAAAAAATCCGGAAAACCACTTTTTCAATCACTTAAAAGACACTTTTTAACATTTTTTTCTTGTACAACTAAGTATTACTAAGCTACCAGAATCTTAAAAACACAAACTTGATGAATTTAAACACCAGTTTTTTTCCACTTTTTGGTTTGAGCAAGGTAACCAAACACGCACCCTTTTTGATCCAAAAATGCACACAAAATACTCAAAATCACCCCATGGCGACTGATACCAATTGTAGAATACTAGTTATCTAATCACACAAACAATCTTAGAGAGAGAGAGTGGTTGGATACTTCTAGAGAGAGAAACAAAAAAAAGTATGTAATATTATGAAATAAGCCAACACCCTTATATTTGTGTACATGGCCGGTCATGGGCTATCTTTCCCACGGGGTTGGCCGGGTTAGCTTATATAAGTTCAAAATATTATCAAAGACCTACGAGATACATATTTAAGAGTGACCGAGACTTTTTCGTATTTCTAACAGATGTCTTTTTTGAATTCCACATGACTTTTTTGTTGGAAAGGATAAATCTACACACATTTATGCTGCTTAGTGACCCTGATGAAAATGGTCTTTATCCGTTTTGTCTTCCACAAGTGATGCCAACAAATAAAGTTATTTTTCGGCTAACCGTGGCATATGAGGCTAGGTTATCCCATCTACGTCTTTTTAATTCCATGGTTTCTACAATTTCACTTCCTATCACAAACACAAATTTATCTACTTCATATACTTCGTGTCATAGGAAAATCATTAAAACTTTCTCTACCGGTTTCAGATTTCAAAGTAGTAATATTTTTCACTTAGTCTATTGTGATATTTAGGGCCCTAACCCATTTTAGTATTTAAAAGTCGATACATATTTTATGTTATGTGTTGATCACCATTCTCGTTATATGTGGATTTATCCTTTGGCTCAAAATCTGATTTTTATGACACCTTAAAACTCTTTGTGACCATGGTTGAAACACACAATATTAAAAAATGTCCAAACTGATTGGGGTGCTGAATTTCATAATTTAACACCGTTTTTCTCATCTCTTGGTATCGTCCACCGTCATTATTCTGAACCGTCAATCTTGTCCCTATACAAGTGAGCAAAACAGTTTTGTCAAACGCTGCAATTGGCATGTTGTTGGAACCGGTCTCACTTTACACGCTCAAGCAAGTATTCCTTAACGTTTTTGGCATTTTGCGTTCGATAAAGTTGTATATCTAATCAATCGCATGTCATTTCGCACATAAACAAACAAGTCACCTTCTGGATATCTATTTAACTGTTTTTACTCCTCACTATTCTTCCTTTGCCTCTTTGTGTGTCAATGTGTTAGCTTTAAAATGTGAGCGACATTTATGAAATTACATTAATTATCAACTCGTGACACATAGGGACTAATAATTTCAATCTTGTATAGATAAGTGTCATGAGGGATATATATATCCCTTCCTTACTTCCAAGGAGGGGTGAGGTTCTCATAACAAGTGTGTGTACTTTCTCTTCCTTAAGCTAATACACATATCTTTCCTCTCTCTCTACTCTGTCTCTAAAAATGGTTACATACTTGTTTTATCCTCCTCGACCTCCAAATCTTGGTTATCATTGTGAATCTTATGGTTAACAAGTGGTATCAGAGCTTCAAAGGTGTTTTGTGTATGTATTTGTGGTTTGTTTTTGTTTGAAAAAAATGTAACGTTTCTTTTTTTGCAAAAATAAGCCCACGAAAAGATTAAAAAGACAATAATTTGCGGTTAAAACTCATAAAGTTTGGATTTTAATCAAAGATATATCAATATTAAAGCATGTTTTGCAAAATAAACGGATTAAAAACATCAAAATTGTGTTTTTATAAAACATTTCGTGTTTTTGTGTTTTTTTGAAATTCTATGAGAATGGGTGCAGGAAACCTGCAAAAATGGAAAACCTTTTGAAAATGGAAACCTACGGAAATCGTTTTGTGCGAAAATGGTCAAATTCTACGAAAATGGTTTCTGCGATCTTTATTCTGCAAAAATGCTAAAGCTGCGATTTTGCTTCGGCGACAATGAAACCTGCGGATTTGCTAAACCTGCAGAAATAGGTTGCGGATTGTTGCATCATTAGTTCTTGTTTGCTATTCCTTAATGACAGTTAAATCGAATAACGAAGAACCTTCAAGACTTCATCATTACACTGTTAGTCCTTAGTTTACACATCAAACAAACATAGAACTCAAACCACAACAACCATTACAACCACAACATAACAAACACAATACATCACACTTAAAACGATGCTTTATAAGATTCAATCAAACGTCAAGGCTAGTTTTTGTAATTGAGTGTCAACGTGACTACGAGGTTGATTAGTTATCACTTATTTGAGATTGAGGTGGGATTTTACGAAGGCGTGTACTTATTTCATCATCAAGCCTTCCTTCTTTCTACCTTTTTTTTTCTTCAAACCCCTCTATCAATTGATGACTTACTTAAACATTAAAGCTTCATATTAAGAGTCATCTATCTTGTAATACAAGTTACATTGTAGTACTCATAGTGTATAGCTATCACTTAAAGGAGTTATATTATAGTGCTCAGTGTCACACGCAGATGCAAATGTGGATAGTGTTCTTCCATCACGATAGTGCAAGCACAAATTTGGGGGATTGTACTTTAGTTTCAAGTTTGGTATAGAGGGTTTACTCCATTAGTATTTACTACAGATAGCCGACAGAATAGAGGTTCGTAAAGTTAGTTAGAGGGACTAAAAGAGTAGAGATGTGATTAGCAGTTAATTCTCACGGGATAGATTTTTGAGCTATAAAATATCAATGGTACTTCACACATGAACGTATCGAGTAAATGGGCGTACACGTCAATGATGATTCCGAGTGTTCGTAACCATCATGGGGGAAGAAATGTGTATTCCGGGACGCACAACAGGTTCACGTGATCGAGTTCAAGGTTTTATGCTGGAAGTTAGTCCGCAGAGATGTTTAGTGGTTTAACTTGTTACTTTGGGGTCAATATTTCAACTTTCACGGGAAGTAGTGTGTACTTGGTATGGTTTACGGGTCAATGAAGATATTGGGTTTGTAGACTTATGTAGGGTTTTTGGTTTCTATTTTTGTGGGTTATTGTGAAGTATTCTGCAAGCGTGAGAAGATGTGATGCTCATTTCTTGCATGTTCCCCCGAACGGATAATCACCAAGACCAAATGTCAAGAAGCAGTAGTATATGGTGTGGTTTGCTTCTTCTTCCACAAAATTCCATTGTGCACTTTAAATGTCAAAGTTAGAAGATCGTTCGAGCTACATCAAAGTTTCAAAGCTGCTCAAGGGTTATTGGTTTGGGGGAAGCTGATTAGAAACTGCGTCAAAAAAAAGTGTATGAAGAAAGCTTTTCAAGGTATGTAGTGTGAATTGGGGGGAAGTTAATCTAGTTCATACATATCACAATATTTCTTCAACAAGTAAAGACAAAGAGGATTCAAAATGGGGTACAAGTTCAAAGACTAGAAGACAAAGAAGTCACCCTGAGCATTGGAAGCGCCTTCGAAGACTTTATTTTTGTTGTATTTGTACTTGTTAGGAACATTGTAAGTAATTCCGTATGTCACCACATTAGGAGAAGATTGTTAGCCTTAAAATGTGAGCGACATTTACAGAATTACATTAGTTATCATAGTTGTGACCATGGTTGAAACACACAAAATTGAAAAATGTCCAAACTGATTGGGGTGCTGAATTTCATAATTTAACACCGTTTTTCTCATCTCTTGGTATCGTCCACCGTCAATCTTCTAAACCGTCAATCTTGTCCCTATACAAGTGAGCAAAACAATTTTGTCAAACGCTGCAATTGGCATGTTGTTGGAACCAGTCTCACTTTACACGCTCAAGCAAGTATTCCCCACGGTTTTTGGCATTTTGCGTTCGATAAAGTTGTATATCTAATCAATCGCATGTCATTTCGCACATAAACAGACAAGTCACCTTCTTGATATCTATTTAACTGTTTGTACTCCTCACTATTCTTCCTTCGCCTCTTCGTGTGTCAATGTGTTAGCCTTAAAATGTGAGCGACATTTACAGAATTACATTAGTTATCATAGCCGTGACACATAGGGACTAATAATCTCAATCTTGTATAGATAAGTGTCATGAGGGCTATATATATCCCTTCTTTACTTCCAAGGAGGGGTGAGGTTCTCATAACAAGTGTGTGTATTTTCCCTTCTTTAAGCTAATACACACATCTTTCTTTTCTCTCTCTACTCTCTCTCTCTAAAAATGACTACATACTTGTTTTATCCTCCCTGACCTTTGGATCTTGGTTATCATTGTGAATCTTATGGTTAACACAATGTTTTCCCCATCCCCGTCCTTACAACCGTCACAAGATTGATTTTTTTTGGGTTTCCTAGGTTTCCGACTCGATATTGCGAGCCAACTAATCCCATAGCTACGACCCTTTTGGATAGCACGAAGTTGGCGTAGGTGAACCTCCGTCGCGCCTCCGAATGTCACAAGATGGATTTTCGGTCAATTCCATGTGTCTTTCTAGGCTACAGTGCTATTCATCATGGATACCGTTGTCTGACAACCGAGCATCTTTACATTGCTCGTCATGTTCGCTTTAATGAGTAACATTTTCTTTTTGCCATACCCGAGGCGAATATCCCTCCTGCTACACAATGAAGTCCATATTATTCTTCACTTTGTCCCCACCTTAGATAATCCAGCCCCGACTCTCCCAATCCTTTGTCAAACCGACTAAATCCAATAGGTTATCTAAGACAATTTGGCTCTCCATACTCACCTAATAGCTTTCCAAGCATGTCTTCATTGTGATCAACAGAGTCGAGTCCTTCGAATTCGTCTTTTGTTGGCTCTCCATGTAATCACCCATCTCATGTGTCGACTACACCAAGTATGCCTAATTGCCGAGGCTTTGCTACACCTATTTAAGCATCAATATGCTCTTTATCTATTTTATATAAAGATTCAGTCCTCTAATTTATTGTGCAGGTGCTCATTATGAGTGTGTCCTACACAAACAACCATGGGTACACAACCCTCTCGCATACAATTGACATAACTCCAAACAATTTAATTGAATGCACAAGTATTCATGATTAATGCTTCAGCTTTATTCAAGTGCATAAACCCTTTCCAATCTTTCAAAACTGATTGAAATGAAAGATCAAGAGCTCTTTTCATTTACTGTGAATATCAATCCTATGCTAAGACCCCAGGTGATTCATCATACCTCATCTTTATCCCAACTCTCATGTCACCAAAAAACACACACAAAAATTTTTGGTCACAGCAATGAAGATTATTGCAAGATAGAGTGGGGATCAAGATGAGGTTAGATTGGCTTTTTTTAATTTTTAGGTAAATTTGTTATTAATTTATTTATCTGATTGATTTTTTTTGGATGATTCATAACCTTTGATTTTTAATGTGTCTGCGTGATGTATTGTTTGAGTGATATTAGGATTTGAACACATAAACGAGATCATACTCCAATCGTTTGTTTCTGAGTAGAATATGATGTAATGGAAATGTTAATATCTGAAACAGATTCATTTCGGAAATACATTGGATAGAAGCAGATATACTTGACAGTAAAATGGACGTGACCAGATGTTGACAGCACAAAACAAAAAGCTGAAGGTAAGGTTATCCTCCTATTTGGATAATAATCATAATAATAGCTATGTGCCCCACCTTTACATCTCATTGTTTATGTCCTCATGTAGGTTCACAAAACCAATTTACAGAGACAAGATGCAAAACTAGACAAATGGTGGGACTGAAAAAGGGATGTGCATATGACTAGGTTCATTAATATAATCTCTCATTACTAAGCATATTCTAAGATCTATTTTATGCATATTTCTGGTGTGGAAGTATTTTATGCATATTTTTAATGTGTCTGCAAAGCAATATCATATATAAAAGTTCAGGACGAGGAGCAATTTCGGCAAAGGGAGGCCAATCACGAGAAGCAGTTAATGCAGGTAATATTGTACCCGACCTTCTTGACTATGTGTAATTGTTGATAAACTTGCTTTCTCAAACGTATGACAAGAAAGAAAGCTATAGGAACTAAATTTGGTAAAACCAGTCAAGTTCAAAGGTGTTTGTTTTGTAACATTTTTACAACTGCTCCTTTATGTGATGGTTGTTCGCAACAAGAGTGTTATCGATTTTTAAGTATGAATGCTGTCTTGGTGAGCCGCGTTGAGAGTCAATGTATTGATTTCTTTAAACTTTATCTGCTTACAGTTTCAAACAACTGTTAAAATTTCTCTATATGCTCCATTTTGTCAGTAACCTCTCAGAATTTCGTACGTCGTAATCAATCGTCGTTAGAAAAACGTTCAGACCTTTGGCATGATATAAGAAGGCGTGTAGTAATAGAATATGCACACAAAGAGGTTATGGGGACAAACTCAAGAAGGCAAAGTTTGGGCACTCAAACGCACTACACCGACACAGGTGAAAATTCATTTTGTGATTCCAGTATGTTAATTGTTGATTTCTTACCAATTTTTAATAACACATCACTAGGATTAGGTAGTGAGAAATCGCCTCCCATTCATGTAGTTTCCTAACAAAAAGGTTCAACCCACTCTAACACCGTCAGCTATGCAATTTCACATCAGTTTCTCGAGATAAGCGGTTAGATTTTTTTCCCTCAGATTTATTACTCTTTGTGATCTCTATACCTTAAGTTCTGACACAGCTGCCTAGCAAAAATAGCAGATTGAATGTGGCCGGATAGATAACGTGAGTCAACCCTGGTATTTTAAACTCCGTTTTAAGCATTTTAAATAATGTGATAAAAAATTTGTGACGCCTAACAAGAAGCAGCTTTAGTAACAACTCTGTTTTAAGCATTTAAGTGTTAGCTAAAATAAGCACTTCGAAATACGCAGACCATGAACTTCGTGGTTATTTCAGTATCCGCTTTCAATTTTTTGTTTTTCTTGCACTTTGTGGTTAATATTTGAAATTAAAAGGGTGTTTGGTTTTCTCAAAACTAAAGAAATGAGTGAGTTCGTGTGTAAAGTCACTGTTGCGTTTTTTAACTCAGCTAATTATAAGATGAACAGATGCGTGTGTATGTATATAGATTTGATCAATCCTTTGATACTTTTTAAGTTTGTCTAATGTGGAAACCTTTTATGGGATGTTTGGGTATGTGCACTACTGCAGCTTTAAGGGGTCTTGGGCTTAGATTCTACTGTAATAAACTTCTTGGCCTTTTATTTTCAGCCCACTTCAAAAAAAGTTTTTTTTACAGTTTTGACCCGTTAACCCACCTGTGACAGCAACAATTTCTCAGGTAAAACAGACATTTTTCGAACACTGAGAATTATTTTTTGAAGATAGCATCTCTTTAAATAAATGAATATCAACCCATTGCCAGCAACATGTCTGTTACCAAGTAATAATTCGGAAGTTCACAAGAACACATGTATCAAACGACAACATCTTATTGCTTATTCGGCCCACACCACGAATGTTGACCCCAACTGCCGATGGACTGTGCCCCGTAGATCTTAGTCAACCATTTGTTTCTGATAATTGTTTTTGATAGCACCATTTTCACTAATTAGACATTTCTTTTCTAAATTTTAACCTTTTTTGTTGTTTATTATAGATATTCCCCCACCCTTATTCCAGAGGTACTTGGATACTTACCAAGAACGTAGAGCAGCAGCTGTCGTAGCTGCAGAAGCAAGAGCAGCAGAAACAGCGGCAATGCGTGAGTTTCTAAATCATTCTATCACTTATATTTCACCGCAAAACTACTTATGTATTTCACCTCTTTGTTATGCACATGCATCAACTCTTACAAGCTTGATGTTTAAAAACAATTTTACTTATTAGATGTCTAAGACTTATTAATGCTTTATAGATCCATAGATGAAGCTGATGCTTCGCAGAGAACATGAAGCAGCATTAGCATCAGCAACTGGTGAGTGATATGCTAACACTTTTTATGTTGATTTTGTTGGTTGGTCGATTACGTGCTACATGTATTTGTTAATCTATGGTCAAAACTCAAAAGGATGAATTTTGTAAGTTCACCCGTAGGGCAAATTACTCTTTTCATATAAGTAACTAAGTCCTCAAATACTCAAACTAAATTTGTGTCAGTACAATACATATCTAAGTGAACTTATTTTTTAAGTTGTAACTAAACTATGGTCATATGATTGTTCTTATTGTGTCAGTTGCCAAGTTTTTGTACAGTTTGAGGACGTCTTGATAACTTATCTACATCCTCTTACCAGATGAGGACTCTTGGCACCAGATTTTCAAGGCTGCAATAAGGAAATCTCTTGTTGCTAAGGATGTCGATTTGAGAGCTCTTGTCAAGTACACTCGAGGCTTTGGGATTATGTCTGGGGTTAAAAGGTCAAAAGTTCTTTTAAAATATCAACTTATAAATCATTTTACTAAAAAAACAACCCAGTCAAATAGAATGAATGTGGTATGCTTGCATGTTTGTGCTTGATTGCATTTGTACAATAATTTATAGAAGCATGTTACACTTTATTTAAAGATTTCTATTTTTATCTTATAGTTTTGACCGTATGTAAAGATTATTTGTTGCTATATTTGATTAACACATATTGATTTCTTCTTTGCAAATGGAGATGTTGGCAAAATAGGACTATTTGAAAGAATCAAACTCAAAGGTTTTTGTAGCTCTTTACACACTTAAGGTTACAAATAGTGCTATTCTTTCAAATCGGAATCATAATTTGAGTTGTTGCTTAAAATACTATGGTTTGGTTGTTGCATAAAATACTTTGGTTCAATTTGGTTGTTGCTCAAAATACTATGGTTTGGAGCAAACATGCAAGCAAACAGAGTGAGAGGCCCCGCTACATCAACACATTGGTCCCTCTTCAACCCAGACACAATCAGTTAACCCATGCTTTAAAGTGTCACTCCTCGCAGAACGGACAATCAGTTGAACAACTTACTCTAAAGCAACGACAATCACCCATGAATACGCCAACCATCATTAAAAAAAGAAGAAAAAAAAACAAAACAAACATAGACAAGTGATGCTTGCTAGAAAAACACCAAACTTTGATAGACACAAATTACAAACAACTTTTCACGCATCTATTTTTTTCACAAAAGGTGCTCTCTTTTATTATAATAACTTATTATTTACATCTATTTAACCATGTGAATAAACAATGGGCAAATAACACAAAAATGTACTTAGGGGGTGTTTGGGGTTGCGTTTTGAACCGGATTATCTAATTATTCCAGTTTCAAAACGCAATAATCTAGTGTATAGTGTTTGGATAAGAAGAGTGAATAAGTGATTATGTGCGTTTCACACTCCTCAAAACGCCATTTTGGATAAGCACCTACCGAGTTACTTTTTGAAAACGCAATTCTTCATTTATGACAAGATGACACGATTACCCTTGATTTTTTCTTTGATCTACTTCTTACGGATAGAAACAAAATCAAATCCAAAACATAAACTAAATTTATGTAAACAACAAACCGTGTCTTACATTTGTATGTATATACTTTATAGAGGGGGACATTACAGTAGTGATGAACGGTGGTAAATCTGATAGTAGTCTATAGTGTTTGTCTGGTTGATGATGGCGGCAGTTTTTGCAAGAACTTGGAAGAAGGGTTCGTGTGGGAAAAGGAAAGTGATGAAGTGATAAGATAATGTTAGAATAAAAATATTGGTTTATATAGTTTAATTTTATTATTATAAGAAAATAAATGGTAAACCTGATAGTATTTTTATAGTGTTGTATATTATTTGTTTTTATAAAATTAATTTTTTTAGTGTCTATTTTGGTCATTTTGCATGAAATATCTAATTTGTCAAACACTAAAAAAAACTGATTATTAGATTATTGCGATATCAAACATCATAATCACATCCAAACACTAGTTTTTAAAACCACGTTTTGCAACAGCTGATTATCTGAAATCTATTTTCAATAAGCAATCTCAAACACCCTCTTAATTGTCATTTTCAATCAAGGTATCGAAGTTTTTTTCTTGCATAAAAAGGCACCCAACGTATTTTTTTTTGCCAATTTGGGTATTTTCGTTAACTAATTAACGATCGTCCGTTAAGTTTTACATTTCAAGTCTACCGGCCGCTATCATCGCATCGCCACCATCATCTTGTTTAGTTTTTTTTGGGGATCTAAAAGATGGTTAATGAAGTGATACACAACTTATTAGTTCTTGGCTCAACGCTAAGAAATCAAACATCGGATCGATAATCGTTCTTTATTTGTAACGTTAATCTGTTACAATAGAAATATGTATGTTTTTCAAAATATTGTTATTGTTATATAGGAAACTTAAGGATTAAATATCAATATTCAATATGTATGTTTGGAGCAACTGGAACTGAGAGCTCTTGTTTAGCAAACGCTTGTGGACGTACGTGTTAGCTCCAACCGAAGTTTCCATGCTTTGTCAAAAAAAGTAATAGGTGGAGAGATGCTTGATGATGCCATCAGACTATCATAGTATCCCCCGAACAAACTAAACAAGATGATGGTGACAATGATTGGTGGTGGTGGTAGTAGCGGCCGGTGGACTTAAAATGTAAAACTTAACGAATTATTGTTAAATATTTAACGAAAATACCTAAATTGGCAAAAAAAATAAATTCGGTGCCTTTTTATGTAAGAAAAAAACTTTAATACCTTGATTGGAAATAATCATTAAGTAGAGTACCTTTTTGTGCCATTTGCCCATAAACAATTTCACATTAATTATGTAACATATCTTTCCAATCCTTTTATATGATACACATCCTTTTATATGATACACATGGAGTTTTTTCTGTCAAACAGTGACATGAACATAACTAACTCAGGTGTAAAGTTTTCGTCAATACTTACTGCTTTTGCTATTTCTTTGAATAATCCCTTGGTCCAAATATGGTTGATCCAATCCGCACGTTTGTGCTGCCCATTTTAATCTGGAAATTTACAAACATGTTATCAATCGAAGTCCGTTATGTTAACACACACACAATTCAAACATCACATCAAGTGTATGTCACAAGTTGTAATTATTAGATGGATTAGGCCCAAGCCCGGCTTGCGGGTTGGGTCCATTAGGGTTAAGGTTATGCATTTGTACTCTATAAATAGTGATCAATAATAAAGTTATACCCACGGAGTTTTCAATGTCTGACATGGTGTCAGAGCGGGTCTGATCCTCAGACTACGTCGACCGCCTCCCTAAACCACCCCGTCAAACCCTAACCCTATCTTCAACCGATCCCTAAAAAATCAAAACCCTAAAAAATTAGGATTACGGTTCTTGTTCATCATCAATTCCAATGGGAGGCAAGTGTCCACACAGAAGAGTAAAACACAGACGATACTCTCACAAGCAATTCCGCCGTGATAAATTCCAAGTCAAAGGTGATGATATCGTTTACAATGAGTTATAGAAACCAGAGGAAGAAAAAGTGGCGTTGCCATTGGTGCAGCCGGAATGGGCTTGCCTGATAATGGGCCAAAACTAATATCGATGTGAGACTAGTATCGTATCCATTAATAGTTGATTTTTTTTCCATTTTCTTAATCAGTTTTGTCATATGCATTAATATTACTATACTAGTGTAAAAAACGTTTTTCTTTTATCATGTAATGTTTTTAGGAGAATACTTTGGATTATTCTCCGGTAGGATACTTTGGTTTATCATGGTCCGGGATACTTTGGTTTATCCCGTAATTTGTGTTGGTGATTTGTGCTAACGTCAGAAATCCACACAATCGTGATTTGTGTTGGTGATTTGTGCTAACGTCAGAAATCCACACAATCTTATATTGTTGTTCGTGCTTCGGTCACGAGCCGGTTTGTTTTCGTTTTTTTTATTACGTTAATGTTTTTATTAGGTTAGTGTTTTGTTTTTGTTTTTGTTTTTTTCTCTTTTTCTAGTTTACTACTCCAATCCGAGTTTTCGCGATTTCGCCGCTCGGACTGCGAGGGAGTATTAGATGGATTAGGCCCAAGCCCGGCTTGTGGGTTGGGTTTATTAGAGTTAGGGTTATGCATATAAATAGTGATCAATAATAAAGTTATACCCACGGGGTTTTCAATGTATAACAGTAATTATGTGATTACAAATAAAATGTGGCAGGTTGTTCAGCGATTTAAAACATATTTTGTGTTTTATATTACATCTTAGATTTGCTTACAAGAACTACGTAATGGCTGCTTTGAAAATGCTCAACCGGTTTGATCCCTTTTTTTTCTGTCAAGTTATTAGTCTATCCATTTGACCCGTTAGCATTAATGTAAAGTCCATATCAACCCATTTTCAAAAAAGTGGCCAGAAGCCACTCAAATAAACTAACTACTAGCATAAAAATAATCCTCACCGCTAGTTCAAAGTCGCCAGACATGCCCATTGATAGTTCACACTGGTTTTCTGCCATTCCGAGTTCCTTGCAGATCTCCTCCCTGCACCTAGATAGAGTCTATATCATCCAAAATTACATCAGATAGCTAGACCCGCATAGAAAAAAAAAAGAAGAAAATTAGCGATTTAACTGGAAACAAGCCGTCTATATCATTCAAAGCCCCAATGAAATGAAATGATTTTCTAACATCGATGAAAGGGTAAAATAACCCATTAATTACAGAGTAAAATTTCAAAGCAAAGGTAAGAAATTTACCGTGAAGTTCTCAGGAGTGGATGTGTAGTCTGGCATTCCAATTGTCATCAAACCAGAAAACACGAGGTTTGGGCAGCTGAACTTAACATGCTTTACAAGCTCAACACAGTTTGCTGGTTCAATCCCAGATTTTGCTACAGTGGTGGCAAATTTTAAGTTAATAATCAACCCAAGTGTGATGAGCTGTGCCCAGTCTACAAGTCATATTTAAAATAACCAATAGTAAAAAGGGCGGTGAGGTTACTAAAAGTGGCAAAGCTTGTATTTCCCTTCTTCTTTTAGCAATTACGATGTAGTTCATAATTTGAAAAATTAAGAGCGAAACAGAAAATATGATTTGAAGAAACCGCATAACTAGTGATACAGTTAATGGCAGACAGAAAAAGATACACGAATGTTGTACACCTACATATCTCCCCACTGGTATTTACTTGGACCATAACTGCCAAAGGCTTTCTTCCAATGCTTGAAACTGCACGATCAAGGTGATTTGCTATCTGATAATCCAAAAGCCATGGCAAAATTTGGTCAAAATAAAAGAAAGAGTCAACACTATCTTATCACGTAGCCTATATAAATGACTAAGATATTGATTTTCGTCACATACGGGAGTGTTTGGCACAACACTTACATAGTGCTTATGTAATTTAGAGGAACCAGAATTAGATAATCAGTTGTACAAAAGTAGATACATGAGATAGTGTTAGGATGTGCTTCTGTTGTTTGAAGCTGTAAGTTGCAACAATCAGAATCACTATACCCAAACACTAGAAACTGAGTATCTACGACTCAAAAAGGAAATGCCGAACGGACACGCCAAATATCTAGTATTGTAACAAAAACAATAGACTATATAAAATAGTTACCTTCTGGTTATCCACACCATGTACCATAGACAGATTCGGGACAGCAGCTGGATATACAAGAAAAACAAGCATTTAACATAAACAATATGTATATAATTACCACAAAAAAGAAGCATATAACCTCATGAAGATCATTATTCACATAACTAAAAGTCTAAAACACAAGAAGAAAACACTGGAATCTTATATAAAGGTGGGATCCATAACGGTGTCCAGCATTGTAAGCACATCCAACCAATTTAACCAAAAGATTTTTTCAATTCCTGATGCCAGAGAGTCAAAATGGTGCATTGATACCAATTGCCACGGCATTCAGTTCTATATAAGAAGACTATAAAACAGAATTGCAAGGGTGTTTGGTACTGCATTTGAAGTCATCAGTATATAAGACTGGGCATAGTAAGGGGTGTTTTCACGCGTTAACCAAGAAAAACTTGTTACACCATATCGATGAGCACGCATGAACCTAGAAAAAAAAGAGGTGTCCGGTCATTCAGACCACCGAACCAAATTAAAAGTTGTGTGTGAGTGTGTTGTGGGTGTTTGTGTGTTTAAGGTATATGTAAAAGGTAACGAAGTTACGCAGGTGATAACTACGACAGGGTTTTGGTGGTGTAAGTAGATGCTGATGTGACACACAACCACACCACATTACTACGCCCAGTCTAAAGGTTTGATATGTGCAACAAAACTGATTCTAATTACCCAATTATTTACGGGTTAAAGATCAGAATTTGCCAAATACTGACAATCACAACTTAAATAATTTTAATCGTCTAATCATCCAAATCTATCCGCGCCACAGATGACTTAGTATCTTACAACAACTTATTCGTGACAAATATACATTATCCAAATGCAATCACAACATTCAAAATTGTGTTTCGATACCGTAAATAACACAGTTGGGATTATTACCAAGCAGGGGTTTTGCTTTGTTGCTCTGTAAATGTCCAATAAAGTGCCACTCAATATCCTCTGGAAGCTGACGCATAAAAAAAATATAGAAATAACTTTAGTCACATAAAGTCAACCAACTATTAACATTATTAGATCCAACATATTAAATAAATATACCTGAGGAGCCTTTTCGATGAATTCTTGAACATAGTTTTCTCCGAAACAACGATGTCCAGCCTCGTACACTTGTCGGATAAGAGAAACAGGTTTTGTCTTGCTTACTGCTATCACACGTACATCGTCAGCATGTCGTCCCGATCTCTCAGCTGCATGTCGGACACGGTGGAAAACTGATCGGAGAGCTGTAACAGCTGCACCTTCCACAGCTTGAGCAGCCATTGTGTAATTTGTTGATCATGTTTCTGGACCAGTAGTTGTTTATTGGTTTATAGTATAAAGTGTGAGGTTGTTATTAAAAACATGTTTTTATGTGAAGCCACTTGTTTTTATTTTTAGTTTTCAAGATAACATCTTTTTATCTATAACAAAAAAGGATATTTTAATTTTTGTTTTATTTTGAATTACGGTTCTTGCTTTTTGAATTTTAATTATCTATACTACTATATAAATCATTTATAATGTGGGACCCATTAAAAATTAAGATAAAAAAGTGCAATCTTGACCATCAATCTCATTTTTAAGAAACCACATCATAAAGTGACATGTGTCACATTTTGATAAAAAATTCACCTCTATTTTCAAATTGAAATACCTTTTTATCAATTTAATTTTATTATGATCTAATTTCACCATATTTTTTAAAATTTTATGCTCTTTCATTCAACATCCATTTTGATATATTTTTATAATTTTTGTTTTTTACATTTTTAGCGGGTTTATTTTATGTTGATTTGTATTTTTTACAACTTTAACCTTAATTAAAATATGAACTTGATACGTTAAAACTATATATTTTCGGAGAGAGTGTTGTCTTTTTACATGCGAGAATGATGATGTTAATATGATATTGCGGGAAAGCTACGGGAAACTCAAACGAACACATACAACGAACACATACATTCAAACTGTTGTGAAATGAAATTACTAAGCGGGTAGGAAATTGCGTAAAGAGTTGAGTTAGTAAAAATTTTATTCCCGCCGCTATGCGCGGGTAACCAACTAGTTCTTTAAATAACTCAAAGTTTGGTCTTATTTTAAAATATTGATGGTTGGGTTATGATGTTATTGTTGTTAGTTTAGCTATTTTAACATTTTATAGGTTTTGTTTTGTAGGTCTGTTTTCTTTAAGGGCAAATGACACAAAAGACACTAAACTTATGGTCTTTTTCTAATCAAGGTACTCAACTATTTTTCTTACATATAAAGGCGGCCAACTTTTTTTAGCCCCATTCATGATTTCCACATCTTAATACAAGAACAACATGTCCTTTGCAAAAATTCAACAAATAATAAATAAAATAACGACTTTATTGAAAGGGAATCTAGACTACAACCTGCCCCGACACACAGCAAATTCCATTCATTAGCTAATGTATTTGGGGATGTCTGAGAATCTTTGTTAACAAAGATTTTCTGGGCATACCGTTAAGAAACCATTTATGTATTTGATTTTTGGATAATTTTTAGTTAACATTACTTTTTGAGATATAACGAAATCGGGGGTTAGTGTGTTAACAAGAAGTGAGAAAAAACCTAAATCGGCTAGAAAAAAAAGTTGGCTGCCTTTATGTGCGAAAAAATAAGTTGAGTATCTTGATTGGAAACATACTCTAAGTTTAATGACTTTTTGTGCTATTTGCCCTATATCATTCGATATTCATTCGAACCACATTGCCATCTTTGTAAAATAAACATACGATGTTATATAACATAATGATACAATTAGGCCTTTATTTAAGAAATAATACATACACGTGTTGCCCCTACCCACATAGGTGCCGGGTGTAGCACGGGCTACAACCGATTTTATGTCGCCACATGCAAAAAAAATTCAAAACTGCCGTTTTTTGGTATGTGCAACCCTCAAAAATTTTTGTGCTACCTTAGTTTCTTACAGTTTAACTTTAGTTTGCCCAATATTTATTTTGTGCAACACTCTATTAAAAATCCTGGGTTCGCCCCTACCCCTATGTTTATATACTGTATATCACAACGGACTGTAGGTGCCATTCAAATCTTTAATATTAATAAGAAAATAAACCTCCTTCACATATAGCAATAGACATATAGGTATAGAATCGAAACTCCGTGAAACTTCGTTTTGTTGTTTATTATGTCATAAGACAAGAAACACCTGCTATGGAGCATGGCAGCCAAAAGTTTGTAGCACTCTAATTGATTGCACTCGAGCTACAGAAGAGTAATTAGCCAAACCAAAAACAGCTATCTTGGTTTGAAACTCATCAAACAATAAGAAATTGCAATAAACAAATATATATAGGGATGAAATTTTGAACGTTGAACCGTTTCACGTAGATACTTGAAACCCTTCTTGCACGAATTATTAGCACTTTTAGATCCCCGTGCACGCACCAGGTTTACACATGAATCAAATTTAAGAGAGCTTAAAACTCTATATATTTCAAGTTTTCATGATAAACAACTCTTTCATTACATGAAATGAAAAAATTAACTTTCTCATAAACTCTAAACTCCAATTTTCATAAAATTAATATGCAGAACTCCTTCAATCAACTTCACAACTAATAATCTTAACAATACGCTAGCCAAACAAACTGGAATAGAAATTAAACATAAAAAGCCACCTAAAAAACTTATATCCAAACATCCATTATATAATCTATAAGCAAATTTAAACCCAAACATACTTTGCAACTAATGTGCATTCAAGATGACTTACTTTTTAGAACATAATATGAATTTCTCTGAACGGTTTATGCTTTGAACGACTTTACAATCAATAACACATACCTTGTATCCCTTTTAAAATAAGTGAAGCAAATAAAAACATATACTTTCACCTTAATAGCCGCTTGAACATAGCAAATGCATCAAACAAACTAATCAGGATACTGCATGTTGGGAATTAAGGGCTTCTATAAGTTTCTACTGCTGGTTCAACTTAGTATTGCCAAGAGAAGACTTAGTACTGTGGTATGTGCTTAATTACACATATCTTTTGCGTAGAAAACGTGCCTAAAATGACCAAAATATACAAAAAATACATTGTATTTGTGTGTTTTGTGATTTATGATTGTGCAGGTAACGGATATTCACTAAAGGACAAAAATCAAGCCAAAATGGACAAAACCGAGCACGTGATTAGAAAGAGTGCAAAAAGGTCAAGGTCAAAGTCAAAGGCAAAAAGTCAAAGTC
Organism: Tanacetum coccineum; assembly: GCA_026074375.1. Taxonomy (NCBI): domain Eukaryota; kingdom Viridiplantae; phylum Streptophyta; class Magnoliopsida; order Asterales; family Asteraceae; genus Tanacetum; species Tanacetum coccineum. Next base: position 37,592 of record BQNB010026929.1, read on the forward strand.
AAAAAGTCAAAGTCAAAGACGAAGCCGAATCCGAAGAAATCTTAAATGGGCCAACCCAAACCTATTTAATGGGTCGGGTCAGCCCATTAAGCCTTTATCTATAAAACTTTAAAGTTTTAAAAGCCTTAAGTCCATAAACCTTTAAAACCTTACCCGACCCAATCCTAAGCCCAAAACCCTTAAACCATTAACCCTATTAACCCATTTACACCACAAGTCCCTAACACCTTACATGGTTAGTCCTCAAGGACTAACATTGTTAGTCCAAAAGGACTAACGATGCAACAACTTATCAATTTTAGAACAAACGACCGTTACCCTGTTCACCCAAATCAATTTTCCCGCCATTGACACTATTCATGTGTCACTTTCACTTCGTCCACTGCTCCCATAGACAAACCCATCACTTTCCCCTTCAACCCCACTTCACAAAACACCAAATCCATGTTGGCAATCCCTCGAATTCTTATTGGGTGATGATTTGAAGATAAAGATGAAGGGCTGTGATGATAAGACTTGGTGAACAAGATTTTTGGATGGCTATGATAATGCTTTGAGACTCCTCACAGAAGTAACACAACATATCAACCCTTTTTTTTTGGGGGTGGACTTTTTTACTTTTGGGGGGGGGGGGGGAAAAAATTTCGGCCTTATTTTTTATATATAAGAGCTTAATTTTCACTTTGGAGGGTATGTAATATAGGAGTAGAGTAGTCTTGTTTTTAAATTTATTTACAGCTTATTTGTTTTTACTTAATGTATTTTTTTAAGCATTGTAATATTTTTAAGTTTAATGAAATTCTGTTTTTAAACTGTCTCAACTCTTTATACATTTTTAGCTTATTCTAGTGTTCTAAATTTTAATCTTATAAACTATTTAAGCTCTCTAAAACCTGAAAAACTCACTCAAGCTTTCTCAAAAGATTATTTAAGCTTTTACTGTTTCATTATCCACTATCAAAATACCTCAGCTTTTGTTGGATGATAAGCCAAATGTAGATGGGCTTATGGACTTACCAGCTTATCATAAGATAAGCTGGAGCTTGTTGATATAGCTCTATGAGCATTTATTACCCTTGTTTAAGCAAAAGGGTTTTGTAAGTTTTCATTTCTCAAGTTTTTAGCTTATTTACCGTTGGCTTATTCAATTGCTTATAATACTGCTTATTATTGCTTATGTATGCTTGTTATTGATGTTTAATGCTATTTTATGCTTTTTTGTAGTTTAAATCATCTTTGTTTATGTTTTGAGTTAAAACTGTTGGTTATTTCACTTAATACTACTTAATCTGTTAGCTTAATTATAAGTGCTTATTCCTGTGTTCTTAATGCTTATTAGTGCTTAATATGGCTTGTTGGATATTTGTTTTTCATAATCTTAGCTTAAATCAGTTTAAACTAGCTCTAAAATAGATTTTGGAATGTTAAAGGAGTGTTTGGGTTAAGGTTCAAAATTTTTGGCTCTCTAATCAGTTTCAACAAGCTTGTATTAGGTCTAAAAGTTAGTTTCTATAAGTTTTTATTGTTTAAATCTTAAATGATAAGTTCAATTTAACCATGGTTTGAATCTGTGGTTGTCAAGTTTCATATTTCGGCTTATAGGGTTAGATCTTGTTTAGTAGCTTGTTAAAGTTATTCTTATCTTTGTTTTAAGTCCTTAATGCAGTAGTTTCAAGTTAGAGTAGTTTTGCAAATGTCTTGAAGGTTTAAGTCCATTTCTGTCTTAGTCATAAAATTTCATTTTCAAAAGAGTATAAAAAGTCTCATTTTCATCAGCAAAAATAGATAAGAATAAATTAGTTTTAAGGTTCCAAAAATCAAAGCACAAGCTTATTGAGCTACAAGCTTGATATGTTTGTGCTCATTCTGTTTTTAAAAACCCTTTTCCTAGCTTAAATTAGGGCTGCAAAAATCCCTTTTGTCTTTTAGAAAACATTGAAAAAAACTCAGTACATACTGAGTTTGCATAGGCCAAACATCTTTTTAGTCTTAGCTTTTTCATAGCTTATATGTGTTTCAAACTTCTTTTTCTTGGCTTATTCTTATAGCTTATAGGACAAGCTTAATAGTCCTTGTGGTCTTTAAGCCATAAGGATCTGATTTGGGGCTTAAAATTACGCCCAAAAGTGCCTTATTGGGCTGTTTAAGTACTCTTTTTAGGCAATATTGCTTATTTGATTTCTGTGCTTATGGCTATTTGGATTTGCTTAAATTTTGTTTAGGATTGCTTATTAGGTTAGGTTTAGAGTTTTGGTAGCTAGTTTAACCTTAGGATTAAGCTTTTAGAAGTTTATTTGCATATTTGAGTTTAATGCCTTTAAGCTTTTAAGAGCAAACTGTCTTTTTGCCTTTTCATGCTTTTTAGCTTAGTTGTTTTAGCTTATTTCTAGGTTTAATTGCTTAATATGTATAGCTTAATACCTCTTTTAGCTTATTTGATTCTTTCCTTAGCTTATTGAGTCTTTTAGATAGCAAACAGTTAGTTTAAACTTACTTAGCTTAAAACTAAGTAATCTGTCACCCTTTTAGAGCTTATTTCTAGCTTATTTTAAGTTTTTATAAAAAGTCATTTTACAAAAGTTGCTTATTTTCAAGTCTTACAGAATTTTCCAAAAAGAAATTCCAAAAAAAAACATATAAGGGTTTAGGGAAGCCAAGGGTGAGCAAGGCTCGAACCCCTGACCTCAACCTTAACCCTTATACGTATTTAACACACACACCTCAACCAACTGCCCTTGGGACTTTCACGTGTCATAAATTTACACCATTTAATATTTAACCCCTTTTTGTCCATTTTGCTTATTAGGCTTATTTTGCTATTTTCCAGTTTTTAATTTTCATAGATTCTACATAGTTAAAAGTACTTTCTGTAATTTTTATAGATTTTTACAAATTAGTTTAGTATTTTTAATTAATTTTTTTGATTAAAACTGTTTTTAATTCATAATAAATTAAATAAAAGTCAAAAAATATAATTCTTTTTTCTAAAATTTTCCTTTATCATTTAGGACGGTTAAAAATTAAATTTGCATTTGTAGGGTTAAAATTTTATGTTTTAGGTTTTTAGTACGCGTTTTTACGATCTTGTTAACATTTTAAATTCTTATTTGATTTCATTTTTAGTTTTGTGTGCCCTTTAATTGCCTTTTCCCGTAGAATTATAAAACCAAATCCAATTTGTGATATTCAAGCATTGTTCCACAAACGTAACCTCGATTTTCAATTCACGCCTCGTCGGAAAACGATCCGAGATGGTTTTTTGGGACTTTTACTTTGGGTAAAAGGAATTTCCTTCTTAAAACCCTCTTGGAATACTCTCACTCTTCTATTATTGATTTTGGGTATTTTAGTTATATATTTATATTATATATTGGAATACTTCTCGTAATTTATTTATATTTACTGATTTTATTTTATATATGTATTATTTTTTTTATATAGTATATATATAATATCTATATTAATATTTAGGAAAGCAAGAAGTCAATTTTTGCGCGCTGCTATGGGAGGTCGTGAGGACGATTATCGTGGTGAAGTATGTTGTGCCTGAAGTCCCTTCCTCATGAAGTTATCATTCTCGTTTGTGAATATTTTATTCTTATTATAAAAATATAAAAATACAAAAATATATTTTTTTTCTCGAATTTTTGTGGAATTTATATCAATAATCATAAATACTTTTCCTAAAGTATTTGAAATACCAAAAAAAAAAACAAAAAGATTAAAACTTGCCTTTGTGTCACTTGTAAAGTACGGCTCACCTTTAAGAGATTAACAAACTATAAGAGGGGGTATAGGCGGGGTCGTTCAAGGAACTATCTGACCCGAAAGGAGAAGGTTGATTATTTGCTTAGCGCTTTCCGCTCCTTCGCTCCTTTGTGCGTTTTTCTTTTAGAGAGCTACCGTGAAGCAAGTTGATTATTGGTTTAAGTTATTCGGTCTCATTTTGTCCTTTAATAAAATATGTTGTTTAAAAAACTCGAAAAACCAAAAATAATCTCCTTTAACCTCTTTGCCATTTAATTCTTCTTCTTATCCCTCTTATATATGTTAATTCTTATGGCGTCACTCGTTATCGTTGAATTCCTATTTACACGAATATAGAATCTTCGTCTTGTGAGCTTTGTACATAACTAATGGGTTGTTCTAAAGGGGGTTTCATAGGAATCGATCAAGGCGTGGGATCAACACCTTCCCCGTGAAGTTATCGCTTCATTTGTGAATATTTTCAAGTAATCAAAAATACCAAAAAAATTGAAAAACCAACAAAAACGACCGTTGTGTCACTTGTGAATTCGGCTCACCTTTAGATTACAAACTATAAGAGAGGTATAAGGAGGGTCGATCCTACGAACTTCGACCCGAAAGGAGAAGGTTTTTAATAGCTTCACGCTTACCCGCTCCTCCGCTTCTTTGTGCGTTTTCTAGAGAGCTACCGTACACTTGTTCGATTTTCGGTTACCAAAAATATTTTTTCTTATATATTTTTCTATAAATAATCTTCACTATCCTCTTATTCGTTTAATTCTTGTCTTCTTTACCCTCTTAATTCGTTTAATTCTCCGACATGTCTTCGTATAACCATCCTGGTTGCTCGTATTGTGGAGACCCGTTTAATGGTGGAAACTGTCCGAGCTGTAGCAGTGTAGGATCCGGAAATGAGTTTGTCTATGACCCAAATCCTTATTCTTATAATGAAACACCGAACTTCTTCAACCAACCTCCACAACACCAATACGAGACATATTCTTGCGAGTTTTGTGGAAACGATGCTCATTATGGTTACGATTGTCCACCTCAAGTTCCGTTTATCTCTAATCCGGACCCGTGTTACAATCAAGACTTTGATAATTTTCCACAAACTTCACCTGATTTTCAACAACAATATCTTTGTTGTGAAAACTGCGGGGGTCCTCATGAGACTTTTCAGTGTCAACCGTTGAACCAAAATTTCTACGAACCTAATCTTTGTTATAATTCTATTGCTTCCGGTTTTGACCAATTTCAACCCCTGCAGTTTCCCGTCATTCATCAACCTCCTCAAGAAACAAGTGTGGAAATTTTGCAAGCTAGAGAAAACCTAATGAAATCTATACAAACCTTTTTAAAGAAGTTTAATCGTATATCTTTTAGAGAAACGCCAAAGGTTTTATTGCTAGCTTGGGTGAAATTTTTTGAAATTAAGCATGTTTGTGAAAAAAGCAACATAAACCAGAGGATATACAAGACTTACTTCATAAACTTCTCAATGATGTGCAAATTATAAGTGAGGAGCTGGCAGATTATATTAATACTCCAAACTGGAATTGTCCTGCCTTCTACGAAGATGATGACGAGGAGTATACTATTGCAATCACACCCGTCTTACCAACCGAGGAGCCCGATAACTCTCTAAGTATGGGGGACGAGCATCTTAGCACTATTCTGGAAACGAAATCGGACGAATTAATAAAATCTAGTGTTGAGAACCTTGTCCCAATCCCAAGTGAGTCCGAGGATTTTTCCGATATCGAAAGTGAGTGTGATGTGCCCGTTTGTGATGATTTTACAACTGTCTCTAATCCTCTCTTTGATGCCGACGACAATTTTTCCTCTAGTGACGACGAGTCATTTTCTGATGAGGACGTTCCGAAGAAAATTTATTCGAACCCTCTTTCGGATGAAGAAATCATTTCTACTAAGATAGATCTGCATCACTTTAATGCCGAGTCTGTTTTGATGAAGGAGATCATTTCTAGTAAGATAGATCTCTGAATCATTTTAATGCGAGACTAATCTTTATAGAATCAGTTGCTTAAATCGAGATATTTTGACGGTTTCTTATACCTAAGATTAATAATTTTCTAGAGGAGTTCTTCGGTGAACTCACTGTCATATCAAATTAATTTCCGCCGGGAATTTTAATGATTGCCGTTTTAGATCCTAAAAGAATTCGTCTTATTGAGGAATTGTGTATGATATTAATTCATCTCCTCGACCTCCGGAAGAATCTAATTCTAAAATTTCTGATGCTACAATCAAATCTTCCTCCCCATCTCTTATCCCCATTGAGGATAGTGACTCTCTTATAGAGGAGATCGATTTATTTCTTGATCCGGATGACTCGATACCACCGGGTATTGAGAGTGACAACTATGACTCGGAAGGGGGATTTTTTTTTCTTGACGAATTGCTAGGCAATGATTCCATTCCCGGTGAAACTGAGTAATTTTACTTTGATTCATTATCTGATGGTTCGGCATCCCCTTGTCCTTTTTGCGAACCACCGGTAATGATGGATTTTTCTTTGATATTGATGCACGATCAAGAAGAGTTGACTGCTGTTGTTATGGAAGATATTTTGGGAGAACCACGTGTTCATGTGCCTAATGTGTTACCCACCCATCCCACCCTTATGATGGATTCAGACTTCATTCCTTCTGATGATTCCCTCAATCCGGGGATATTCTTTGAAGTCCAATCCAAGAGATTTCTATCTCGGGATACATTTTCTATCTCATTTATCCGTAATCCTCTTTTTCCAGTGATTGAGACTTTGGTTCTATTTCCATCTGAAAATGAAGACAAAGTTTTCAATCCTGGTATTCTTTCTTCTTATCTCTTATCTCATCGGGGCAAAATCACTTCTGATTTTTCTAAAAAGCCGATGATCGGATTTTCTAAGGGACCATTCCTTTCTTGGGGATGTCTTGTTTCTCCCATTTCTATCCCCCACTTGACCAACTCAAGTATGGGGGATGAGGAGTCAGCGCCTCATCAGACTCGGTTAACAAAAATAAGCGCTTCGTGGGTGGCAACCCATGCTTATCCTTAGTAATAGTATATTAGTATAATATTTATATTAAGTGTGATGTGAGGAGGCTCGCCTCTTCCTTTCTCGTGTTTCGTGTTTTGTGGTTTATGTCCAGGATTGCCCGGATTACGAAGACTCTCGTGCTCGTGGTTTTTCAATCCTTCACATGCTTATATATGGGAATCTGATATCCTAGATCTTATTGATTTAACGTTTATCTATTAGCATAATTAATAAACGGCTTTAGATTTGCGTAGAGACCCCTTAATATTTGGATTATGCCTTGAAATTAGTATGGGGGAGACAGTCTCACATTGAGGACAATGTGTAGTTCTTGTACGGGGGGGATCTTTCGATTCAATCTTACTTGATTTGCCTTGTTTTCACGTAACCCTGTTTTTCCACCAAAAAAAGTGTTTTGACACGCAGTTTTGTCTTTTTAAGGAATAAATTTTGACTTGATCGATCATGTTGCACTCTAGCTTGCCACTTAACTTATATAAATTTAAGCTTTTGCTAGTCTATTATAAAAGAAGCTTTAAAACGTGAATTCTAGCTTGTAAAAGCTAAGAGTTTGCAAGTTTCCATGATAGACTTTAAATATGCAAAGCTTGTTTTATTAGACTAAGCATTCGTGGATCTTTTTATTAAAGATTTTAAATTTGCAAAGAACGAGAAATGATAGAGTTTTGTATAAGTTAGATGCTAAACATAGAGTAATTGGATCTCTTTAAGGCTCATAGAGGTTAATTGTGGCTTTTTGCTCCCATAAGCTTAATAAATGTTATATAACTGTTGAATAAATAAAGTTACTTTAGGTTTTTGCGATTCTTAGTTTAAATCACTTCGTAGAGATTCCTTTTGGTGAAAGTAAGGTACACATCGAGGTTTTGTCAGTATTGTGGGGAAATAGGCTACCAATTCCTGATGGCTCGCTACCGTTGTCTAGGTAGTTAAAAGACCACAGGACTTGAAATTTGGCTAATAATAATAAGTTATGTAATAAACCGAAGCCGAAATAAGACCACTACCTCTTGCCGGCTCACAACCGATGTGGTAGTTGTTTAAAGGGTGGAGGTATAAATAATAATAAAACTGTGGGCTGATAAAAGTTTGCTGCATCTTGCCGGCTCACAACTGATGTTGCAGCCTTCTAAAAGGTCGAGGATCACCAAGGTCGAAATAAGACTCCTAGACCATGGTCGGCTCGCATACCGATGTGGCAGTTGTTTAAAGGCCCGAGGTTTAATAATGTTGCAATAATAATAATAATAATAAAGCCAAATTTTGACTCCAGGGTTATCTAAAAAGGATAACAACTAAATCATGCGAAATTAGAACTTTAATGTGGACTTTATTCTCACCATATCGTCTCTTTAGGAAATGATTTCAAACTAATTGTGGTCTAAAGCGGGTTATACTTTATGTGAATAAGACATTAATTTATTTGTCACAAATAATAAGAATACAATCTTTTGAGGACTTAGGAATAAGGGAGCAGAATTTAGCTATGCATCCACAATTAGCATTTATGAGTAGTGTTAGCATCTTAACTTATATTTAACAATGATTTCATTTTTAAGCTTGGTTTGGGGCGTGTGAAAAATCGAGGACGATGAATTTATCTTTTTAGTGTTTCTTGTTCTGTGAAGTTATGATATATATGAATAATAATAATAAATGCATAAAAATGGTAAAACGGGGAGCTTTTCAAAACTAGTGATTTCTTACTCCCCTTAGATGAACGCTTAGCTACTTTTCGAGGTAACTAGTCTAGGGGGGCTAAAATTTTTGGTTTTCTAAGTTTGTATTTATGACGAATGGAAAGAGTGCACAAGAGCCAGGAATTATCAAGCTATGGTCAACAAAAGTCAACCCTGGTCAACAATGGTAAACTCACAAAATAACAAAACCTTGAAAATATTCAAACAACCCTTAATGATTAAATCCATTTGCACAAAAAGTCTAAAATCAATAACACCGTTAGTCCTTTGTTAATTAAGGACTAACGGTCGTTAAGTCCCTTATATAAACCACTTAATCTTATAACCATTTACTTAGCCCAAACCATAATTCATAGCCCAAAACCTTTTCCCGAGCCCAAGTCAACTATGCGGGTCAAACAAAGAAAACGTATAAAGAAAAAGGAGGCGGGAAAAACAGTTTTCACTTTTCACCCGTCTTCCCCAAATTTACCCCGCCCTAATTAATTTCATTAACCCTTCTAGAAGCTCACCTCTGACACCCCTAACAATTTGGCAGTCCACGTTGGTGATCCCAATGAATTTGATTGGAGGATGGGACGTGTAAGGCAAAGAATGGCTTAGATCATTACTTAGAGGGCAAACAAGGATTGAAGAGTCAAGATTAAAAGTGGGGGAGCGTATGGGAGGCCTAGAAGCTTCATCTTATGGTTATAAATAGAAGCATTTTCACACACAGGAGGGATCAACTAGGAGTAGGATAATTTAGAGAAGTATAGAGTAGCTTTTAGCTTAATTTTTTAGCTTATTGTCATTTATTTTATGTAATCTCTTTTTCAGCAATGTAATCTTCCTTTTCATTTAATAAAATTCTGTTTGTTCTTAAACTTTCTTTTTCATATGTGCAAAAGTGTTTTTAATTAGTTACTAATAAACTGTTAAGCTAAGTGTTAAACTACTTTTCTCTCTCAAAGGTTCATTAGATGTAATAAGCTTATTTGAGTTTGGTTATTGATTAAAGAATTTGGATTTTAAGCTCAATTTGGATGATAAGCTAAAGTTGGAAGAGCTTATGGGTATTTAGTAGTGCTTATTAATAAGCTGGGTAGGTTAAAGCTTAATTTGATATTATCACTCCTGTTTTGAGCAAGAAGTTGAGGTAAACATTTCTTTTTACCATTTTTAGATTTGTTTCTTGTTTAAATGCTTATTTGCTTATTGCTTGTTGCTTATTATTGTTTAGTTTTACTTAATGTTGCTTATTTCAGTTTTTAAATGCTTATTCAGTTCAATTAATAGTTAAGATCTTAATCTGCAAGTCATTGTGATAAAACTATCATAAAAATCCAAAAATAGTAGCATTACTTGTTAGCTTATAGATTCTGCTTATTTAGTAACTTAAATCTGTTTTTAAGGTATGTTATAAGCTTTTTGTTATCTGGTTTTATTATGTTAAGCCTTAACTCTCATTATCTTAAGCTAAATATATAATTGAAATTTCTAAAGGGGTGTTTGGATCAAGGCCAGTACTAACCACAAGTTAGTACTGGTAGTAGTTCTTGCCACTTTGGCATATTTCAAACCTTTATATTTCAGTTTTAGATCTTGATTTAAGGTCTGAGTTAGAGTTAATCAAGTTTTTATCTATTTTATAAAAAGTTTGTTAGATCTGTTAGTATAATTAAGAAGTTCATGCATTTTTAGCTTAAGTCCTTTCCAACTTTTGTTATTTCTCTTTTTGCTCTTAGTTAAGTGTGAAATAGGTGTAGTAACAATGTTTTTAAGCCTGCATATTGTTAAATTGAGTATTGGTCATCTTGTATGCAAACTACATCAGCATCATACATTGACAAATAATCTTTTTCAATCTCAAAATTCAGCAAGTAAAAGTAGAATTTAGACTTTGAAATTTTGTGCACAAGTAGTTTGTAGGGTATATTAGATATGTTTAAGCTTTGTTTGCTTTAATTAGCTTATTTATCATCTGTTTTTAAGCTTTAAAATCAGCATTTTGTCTTTTCAAAATAAAAGAATACTCAGCATGTACTGAGTATAAAAGCCTTTTTCAGCTAGCTTTTTCTTAGCCTTCTTGATTTTCTAAATGATTTTCAAAATGATTTTTAAAAGCTATTTCAAGTAGCTTATAGGTCAAGCTTTAAGTAGGTATAGGGCTTATTGCCACAAGGTTCTGTTTTAATGCTTAAAAATAAGCTCAGAGTCTGTTGGTTGTCTGTTTTCATAGAAGTTTTCTCATAAGTGCTTAATTTGATTTTTAGCTTATGGCTTTTGGAATTGGCTTATTTCTAGCTCAGTTGTGCTTATTAGGTTAGTTTTAGGATAGTTATAGCTTATTAAGTCCTAGTTTTAGCTTATTTCAGTTTTTAAGCTTATCAAGTTTTGAAAAAATCAAAAAAAAAGGTTTAGTGCAATTTGTCTGATTTAATAAGCTGTTTTCTAGCTTATTCATTAGTTTTCACAAAAAATTTCTTTTATAAAAAATGTTCCTTATAAGCTGTTTTACAACTTTGCTTTTTAAAGTTTTTGCAAAAAAATAAAAAAGGGAAGAGGGGAAATCCAGGGTGAGCAAGGCTCGAACCCTGGACCTCTACCCTCCTCAACCTTTATAAGCCTCAACACAACACACTCAACCATCTGTCCTGGGGACTTTTTCGATTTATAGTTGTAACATTTATTATTTAAGTGTGTTGGGTCATTTTAGCTTATCAGCTTTTATAAGCTTATTTGCATCTCATTTCTTCTAGCTTTTTCACAGCTTTTATTTTTCTAAGGATTATAATAGTCAAAAGTATTTTTCAGTATTTTTTCAGAATTTTTATAATTAGTTTAGTATTTTTAATATTTAATTTAGAGTAAAACTGTTTTTAATTCAAAAAAAATTAAATAAAAGTAAAAAAATAATTCTTTTTTAGAAAATTTTCTTTTAACATTTAGAACCTAGGAAAATTAGATTTGCTTTCGTAGGGTTTAAATTGCAAAATTTTGTTTTTTAAAGAACGGGATTGAATCACGTTCATGTTTTTAGTGTTTTCAAGCTTAAATCTTTTTCGTTTTTGGTCTAGTTTTCTTTGTTCTATCTTTTTAGTCACTTAGGGTTAATTAAAAGTAAAATAATCACTTTAGGATTAAAATTTCATGTTTTAGTTTTTTTAAGTCGCGTTTTATTAATTCCCGTTAACGTTTTCGTGTTTAATTTCTTAAATGCTTTAATTGCTTTTATTGTTTACTTGTCTTTACATGTTTTATGCATTTATATTTAGTAGGATTTAGAAAACCCAAATCAAAATCTTTGAAACCATTCAAAATGCGCGATCACGAACTTAGCCGATTTTCAATTCACGCTTCGTCGAGGGAAAACGACTCGGGAGGTTTTTGAGACAACTTTGGTTAAAAGTTTGTTTCTTGAATCCGACGAAAAATACTTACTATACTATTATTTGATATAATCCTTATATACTATATATTTTTGTATAGCGTGTTCGGAGACGTATCAAATTTTTGGCGCCGCTGCCGGGGAAGTGTGTTACGATTATCGTGTTTCGTTCGAAGATTAGTGTTTTGAAGACCCTTCCTTGTGAAGTTATCATTTTTCATTTGTGAATATTTTCTTAATAAAACCATAAAAATACAAAAATATTTTACACTTCTATTTTCTTTTATTTTAATATTAAAAATAACCATTTGTTAATCGTTGTTACGGCTCACCTTTAGATTACGTGCTATAAGAAAAGTTTAAGGCGGGTTTGATCAACATCACCCAAAAGGAGAAGGGTTATTCTAAATAGAGACTGGCGCTTACTAACTCCTCCGCTTTCTTGTACGTATTTTTAGAGAGCTACCGTGCACGTTTGATTTTTGGTTTCCAAAAATATTTTTCTTTCTTATTTTAATTTCTTTTCTCATATATTATTAAAAACCCAAAAATATTCTCCGTTACCTCTTATCCGTTTAATTCTTTCTTCTTATCCTCTATATTGTTTAATTATTTCTTATGACGTCATTTAACCAACGTGGGTGTACGGGGTGTGGACAACCATGTGATGACTTTTATTGTTATCTATGTACGTGTCCGCAGTGTGGTGTTAATCTTCTACTTGGAACTTGTTTAAATTGCACTTATGGTGATGGAAATCCAGTCACTTGTTGTGGGTGTGAAGGCCCGTTAAAAGGAGGATTTTGTTCATTTTGCGCTTCAAGAGATGGAAATTCATTCGATTATAATCCAAATCCGAATTCTTTTAATGAATCTCAAAATTTTTCCGACTACCCTCCACAACCCCAGTACGAGACAAACATTTGTGAGTTATGTGGAAATGATGCTCATTATGATTACGATTGTTCGCCTCAAGTTCCGTTTGTTTACAATCAGAACCCGTGTTTCGATCAAAACTTCGATAATAATTTTCCACCAACTTCACCAAGTTTTCCACAACAATATCTTTAATGTGAGAACTGCGAGGGTCCTCACGCGACTTTTCAATGTCAACCGATGAACCAAAATTTATCTAATTCTAATTCTTCTGGTTTTGACTAATTTCAGCCCTCGTAGTATCCCGTCATTCATCATTCTCAAGAAACGAGTTAAGAAGTGTTGCAAGCTAGAGAAGACTTAATGAAAGCCATTCAAACCTTCTTAAGGAAGTTTAGTCATATAACTTTTGGAGAAATGCCAAAGGTTTTATTGATAGCTTGGGAGAGATTTTCCAAAATTAAGCATGCTTTTACGGACAAGCAATATCAACAAGAAGATATTCAAGAATTGATGAGTAAACTCCTTGAAGATGTGCGAAATATTAATGAGGAACTATCTGAATTTATTAGTAGTCCAAGTTGGAATCGTCCGACCTTCTATAATGATGATGATGAGTATACTGTTATATATAGGAAGCATAAAGAAATCACACTCGACTTACCGATCGAGGAGCCCGATAAATCTCTAAATATGGGGACGAGCATTTTAACACTATTCTGGAAACGGAAAAGTCTAGTGTTGAGAACCTTGTCCCAATCCTAAGTGAGTTTAAGGGTATTTCCGGAGATATTTGTGATATGTCGTCTTGTGATTATTTTGATGCCGAATGTGGACTTATTAACTCTTTGCTTAGTCGAGATATTTTGATCGCATCTCCTAAGATTGATTTTCTTCCCGAGGAGTTCGTCGGTGAACCCGATTTTATTGATCCAATTTTACCAAGAATTGATGAAGAAGAAGGAGAAATTGATAATGATATTCTTCAAATCAAGGATGAGATTCTTCGTGAGAAATTATTAAACGTCAATCTTCTCATTGATAAGATCGAAGCATTGAAACTCACTCCGTTTGTGCTTGAAAATCCCTCCTCTTCTCCTATTCTCGTTGTGGATAGTGATTTTCTTATAGAGGAGGTTGATACATATCTTGTTCCGGAAGACTCGATACCTCCGGGTATTAAGAGTGATTTCGACTCAAAAGGGAATATCGTTTTTCTTGACAACTTACTTAACGAAGATCCGATTCTCGAGTATGAGCGTTTTACCTTCGACATTGAGCCCGATGCACCCGTAATAAACAATTTTGATGAACTTAATGAAGATGAATGTTTTGACCCAGGGGGAGGTGAGATTAATGTTTCTCAAAATATTGAAGATGACGATTCCTTCGCATTTGTCATTCGGACGTTTCTCCTGTATCTCACCTACCCTGTGGATTCTCCTTTACTTCTCTCCACCGGGAGTGAAGACACCATTTTTGACCCCGACATCTCCACTTAGAGCCGGTGGCATCTTATAGGGATGGAACTTTTATGTGCTTTAATGTTTATCCAAACATTAATGAAAGCCCGATTGAGATTTTCTTTTCCATTTGCTTTCCTCATGGACAACTAAATTCGGGGATCGAGTCAAGCTATGTGACTCGGTTACCAAAAACAAAGCGCTTCGTGGGAGGCACCCCATGCTTATCCAATTTTTCTTCTTTTTTATTTCTAATGTGATGTGAGGAGGCTTGTACTCTTCCAATTCTTGTTGTCTGTGCTTGTGAATTTTTGTAGGATTGACCCAAATTTTTTTGAAGATTCTCATGTTCGGTGATTTATCCCGATCCACTCGAACTTCCTAGCCTTTGTTTGCCATTAGTTTGGGGAAATCCGATATCCTAAGATTATTATCGACTAACATTTATCTTTTAGCATACTTGATAAACGGCTTGATATTTTTGTGATACTTTCTCCATGCTTAGATTATGCATTCGACTTTTTGAGTTCTAGTATGGGGTTTATAAGCCTTAGACTAGGAAACATTGAGGACAATGTTTAATTTTAGTATGGGGTAGTATATCTTTGATATGATCTGACCTGCCTTTGCCCGTTGTTCTCACGTACCCCGTTTTTCCCACAAAAAAATTTAAAAAATGAAAAAATTTAAAAAATTTCAAAAATAAAATAAGTGTTTTGTCACAATTTTGACTTTCCTACTAGGTAGAATAAGAATAAATTTTGACCCGATCGAGCGTGTTGAGCTCTAGCTTGTTCCTTAACTTTTAGGCTAAGCGTTCGCGGAAATTCGCGAAGAACGAAAAATGATAGAGTTAAGTATGAGTGAGATGCTAAACAAGGATTATTTGGAAATCTTAAGAGCTCATGTATGTAATTTATGGATTTTTCTCCCATAAGCTCCTAACCGGATTAATAATACATGCTGTTTTTGGAGATTAAACTTAAATCAACAATTTTTATGTAGTATATAGCAAAAATTTTAGTCTTAGTTCAAATTTATACTTAAATTTTTCAAAAAGAAGTCTTCTCTATATATTATTAAAAATTTTTGAAATGATGAAAAATGAAAAAATATAATAAAGAATAATTATAAACTGTGGGCTGATAAAAGTTTGTTGTATCTTGCCGGCTCACAACCGATGTTACAGCCTTCTAAAGAAAGCCCATAGTAAGAATAAAAATCCGAGACTGATAAAAGTTTGCTGCATCTTGCCGGCTCACAACCGATGTTGCAGCCTTCTAAAAGGTCGAGGGTTACAATTGCATAAATGTTATGTTTAATATTAAGTTTGAATTAATAAATAGATCTCTTTTTGTTAAATTTAAATATGCTTTTGAACTTTGACTATTTCATTTTAAGTTTTTAAATAAGCTATGTATATACGGGAAACCTGAGAGTTTTTGAAACCTAAGGTCCGTGAGTCCCGATACTAGTCTCTGTGGGGTGTCAAAAGCCTGGTCACTTAGCCGCAAGGTTGGGATGTGCCGAGACGAAAGTCGCTACATGGGATGATCTCGCCTTCAAACTCATTATTCTCGGGTGGAACGTGAAACATAGAATTTTGCAAAACGTTGATCCATGGTTGAAATTCAAAATAGCACATTCACCTAAGATATAATAATTGTCGGGAGTGAAAAGTTCACAAGTTGAAAATATGAGTAGTGTTAGCATCTTAACTGATATTTAGCGGTGATTTCGTTTTAAGCTTGGTTTGGAGCGAGTGAAAAGTCGGGGAAGATGAATTTATCCTTTTTGGGGCATTCTCGGATCAAAATGCATCTTGTTCTATGATCCCTAACGGTTATGGAAATAACGAAAGTCGGAATATTTTAGTTAGTTGCTAAAAAAATCATAAAAATTGAAAAAGTTTTAAAAAATAGGAAAAAAGGATGTTTTAAAGCTTGTGATTTCTTAACTCTCCACACAAAAGACTCTATTACTTTTCAAAGGATTAGTTTGGGGAAGTTTTGAGGTATTTGATTTTAGAGCATATAATATTACGTGAGAACACGACAATCATTTAGTTTGGGGAATTTTGATATGTGAGAAATCACATATCTTTTGTATATCAAAAATGACCCTTAAATGATCAAAATGTGCAAAAATATGTTTGTATTTGTGTATTTTGTTGTTTGTGATGTGTAGGTACGGATAATGCAAAAAATCATAAGAAAACGGTTAAAACCGGACAAACACTGACACATGAATGGAAAGAGTGCACAAGAGCTGGGAATTATCAAGCTATGGTCAACAAAAGTCAACCCTGGTCAACAATGGTTAACTCACAAAATAACAAAACCTTGAAAATATTCAAGCAACCCTTAATGATTAAATCCATTTGCACAAAAAGTCCAAAATTAATAATACCGTTAGTCCTTTGTTAATTAAGGACTAACGATTGTTAAGTCCCTTATATAAACCACTTAATCTTATAACCATTTACTAAGCCCAAACCATACTTCATAGCCCAAAACCCTTTTCTGAGCCCAAGTCAACTATGCGGGTCAAACAAAGAAAACGTATAAAGAAAAAGGACGCGGGAAAAACAGTTTTCACTTTTCACCCGTCTTCCCCAAATTTACCCCGCCCCAATTAATTTCATTAAAGTGAAATTCACCCTTCTAGAAGCTCACCTTTGACACCCCTGACAATTTGGCAGTCCACGTTGGCGATCCCAACGAATTTGATTGGAGGATGGGACGTGTAAGGCAAAGAACGGCTTAGATAATTACTTGGAGGGCAAACAAGGTTTGAAGAGTCAAGATTAAAAGTGGGGGAGCGTATGAGAGGCCTAGAAGCTTCATCTTATAGTTATAAATAGAAGCATTTTCACACACAGGAGGGATCAACTAGGAGTAGGATAATTTAGAGAAGTATAGAGTAGCTTTTAGCTTATTGTCATTTATTTTATGTAATCTCTTTTTCAGCAATGTAATCTTCCTTTTCATTTAATAAAATTCTGTTTGTTCTTAAATTTTCTTTTTCATATGTGCAAAAGAGTTTTTAATTAGTTACTAATAAGCTGTTAAGCTAAGTGTCAAGCTACTTTTCTCTCTCAAAGGTTCATTAGTTGTAATAAGCTTATTTGAGTTTGGTTATTGATTAAGGAATTTGGATTTTAAGCTCAATTTGGATGATAAGCTAAATTTGGAAGAGCTTATGGGTATTTAGTAGTGCTTATTAATAAGCTGGGTAGGTTAAAGCTTAATTTGATCATATCACTCCTGTTTTGAGCAAGGAGTTAAGGTAAACATTTCTTTTTACCATTTTTAGCTTTGTTTCTTGTTTAAATGCTTATTTGCTTATTGCCTGTTTATTATTGCTTGTTGCTTATTATTGTTTAGTTTTACTTAATGTTGCTTATTTCAGTTGTTTAATGCTTATTCAGTTCAATTAATAGTTAAGATCTTAATCTTGCAATCATTGTTGATAAAACGTTCATAAAAATCCAAAAATAGTAGCATTACTTGTTAGCTTATAGATTCAGCTTATTTAGTAGCTTAAATCTGTTTTTAAGGTATGTTATAAGCTTGTTGTTATCGGTTTTTTAGTTAGTGTAGGGCCTTAACTCTCATTATCTTAAGCAAAATATAAAATTAAAATTTCTAAAGGGGTGTTTGGATCAAGGCCAGTACTAACCACAAGTTAGTACTGGTAGTAGTTCTTGCCACTTTTGCATATTTTAAACCTTTATATTTTAGTTTTAGATCTTGATTTAAGGTCTGAGTTAGAGGTTAATCCAAGTTTTTTATCTAGTCTTATAAAAGTTTTTAGCAATCTTTTTAGCATAATTCAGAAGTTCATGCATTTTTAGCTTAAGTCCTTTCCAGCTTTTGTTATTTCTCTTTTTGCTCTTAGTTAAGTGTGAAATAGGTGTAGTAACAAAGTTTTTAAGCCTGCCTATTGTTAAATTGAGTATTGGTCATCTTGTGTGCAAACTGCATCAGCAGCATACATGAAAAAATCAACCTTTTTCCAATCTCCAAATTCATCAGTAAATGTATAATTTAAACTATGAAATATTGTGCACAAGTAGTTGTAGGTAAAAAACTATTTAGATATGTTTAAGCTTTTGCTTAATTAGCTTATTTGTCATCTGTTTAAGCTTTAAAATCCAGCATTTTGTCTTTTCAAAATAAAAGAATATCAGCATGTACTGATTATAACAGCTTTTTTTCCACTAGCTTTTTTCTTAGCCTTCTTGATTTTCAAAATGATTTTTAAAAGCTATTTCAAGTAGCTTATAGGTCAAGCTTTAAGTAGGTATATGGCTTATTGCCATAAGGTTCTGTTTTAATGCTTAAAAATAAGCTCAAAGTCTGCTGGTTGTCGTTTTATAAAGTTTTCTCATAAAGTTGCTTAATTGATTTTAGCTTATGGCTATTGGAATTGGCTATTCTATCACAGTTGTGCATTGGTTAGTTTTAGGAATATTATAGCTATTAAGCCTATTTTAGCTTATTTCAGTTTTTTAAGCTTATCAAGTTTTAAAAAAATCAAAACAAAGGTTTTAGTGCAACTTCTGATTAATTTAGCTTTTTTCAAGTTATTCATTAGTTTTCACAAAAAGTTTCTTTTATAAAAAATGTTTCCTTATAAGTTTTTACAACTTTGCTTTTTAAAGTTTTTGCAAAAAAATAAAAAAAGGGAGAGGGGAAATCCAGGGTGAGCAAGGCTCGAACCCTGGACCTCTACCCTCCTCAACCTTTATAAGCCTCAACACAACACACTCAACCATCTGCCCTGGGGACTTTTTCGATTTTATATTGTAAGGATTTATATTTAAGTGTGTTTAGTCATTTAGCTATCACTTTTATAAGCTATTTTGCAGCTCCATTTCTTTCCTACTTTTCACAGCATTTTATTTTTCTTAGGTAATATAATATCAAAAGTATTTTTCCATTATTTTAATCAAAATTTTTATAAATTAGTTTTGTATTTTAATATTTATAATTTAGAGTACAACTGTTTTTTAATTCATATAAATTTAAAAAATTAAATAAAAGTAAAAAAAATAATTCTTTTTTAGAAAATTTTCTTTTAACATTTAGAACCTAGGAAAATTAGATTTTCTTTCTTAGGGTTTAAATTGTAAAATTTTGTTTTTTAAAGAACGGGATTGAATCCCGTTCATGTTTTTAGTGTTTTCAAGCTTAAATCTTTTCCGTTTTTGGTCTAGTTTTCTTTGTTCTAGCTTTTTAGTCACTTAGGGTTAATTAAAAGTAAAATAATCACTTTAGGATTAAAATTTCATGTTTTAGTTTTTTTAAGTCGCGTTTTATTAATTCCAGTTAACGTTTTCGTGTTTAATTTCTTAAATGCTTTAATTGCTTTTATTGTTTACTTGTCTTTACATGTTTTATGCATTTATATTTAGTAGGATTTAGAAAACCCAAATTAAAATCTTTGAAACCATTCAAAATGCGCGATCACGAACTTAACCGATTTTCAATTCACGCTTCGTCGAGGTAAAACGACCCGGGAGGTTTTTGAGACAACTTTGGTTAAAAGTTTGTTTCTTGAATCCGACGGAAAATACTTACTATACTATTATTTGATATAATCCTTATATACTATATATTTACGTATAGCGTGTTCGGAGACGTATCAAATTTTTGGCGTCGCTGCCGGGGAAGTGTGTTACGATTATCGTGTTTCGTTCGAAGATTAGTGTTTTGAAGACCCTTCCTTGTGAAGTTATCGTTTTTCATTTGTGAATATTTTCTTAATAAAACCATAAAAAAACAAAAATATTTTACACTTCTATTTTCTTTTATTTTAATATTAAAAATAACCATTTGTTAATCGTTGTTACGGCTCACCTTTAGATTACGTGCTATAAGGAAAGTTTAAGGCGGGTTTGATCAACATCACCCAAAAGGAGAAGGGTTATTCTAAATAGCGCCTCGCGCTTACCAACTCCTCCGCTTTCTTGTACGTATTTTTAGAGAGCTACCGTGCACGTTTAATTTTCGTTTACCAAAAATATTTTTTATTTTAATTTTCTTATGAATTATTTTCAAAAGTCCAAAAATATTCTCCGTTACCTCTTATCCGTTTAATTCTTTCTTCTTATCCTCTATATTGTTTAATTCTTTTTTATGACGTCATTTAACCAACGTGAGTACGGGGTGTGGACAACCATGTGATGGCTTTTATTGTTATCTATGTACGTGTAGAGGTGCACAAATAAACCGGTTTTCGAACCGGAACCGGTTTGAACCCGAGGAACCGAACCGGTCAAAACCGGTT
>BQNB010026930.1:0-58110 GCA_026074375.1 Tanacetum coccineum
TGATGGGGATGGATGGGCAACTGCTGTTAAGCCCTCAACAGGTTGTGGATCTCACATATCTACATGGCCTAAATTTTTAGAAATAAAGTATACAGGGTACCCAAGAACAATGGTGGATCTCACATATCTACACGGCCTAAATTTTTAGATCCACAAGGCAGACCCAAGTCAAGAATGGCTTGGGTCCCCCTTAGAAACTAATTGTTATTTTATAAAATTTTGTACAGGACCATCTCCATACAGATGCTGGAGATGAAGGGATAGTAGATAGTGGTTGTTCTCGCAGTATGACTGGCAACAAGGAAAGATTGGATGACTTTCAATCTTTTAAAGGTGGCAAAGTGACTTTTAGAGGTGGTGAAGGGCGAATAACTGGAAAAGGGACAATCAGGACTCCTAAGGGCGAATACTGGTAAGGATAACTTAATAGTTAGTGCTGGCAGGCCAAATATGGTCCTGCTGGTAGTTAGTCCTGGTAGTATTATGTTTGGTCCGGGTTAGTAGTATAGTTAGTTAGGGATAAGGATATGCTTGAACTATCTTAGGAAAAGATAGTGCATATCTCTTTGACGCGTTTTGTGCAGGCGGTTAGGGTTTCAGTAGTATATAAGAAACCCAACCCACGGCCATAGAAAGGGCAACGAATCCGAAAAACACAATTCTCCTTGTTAATTAATAAAAATCCATAGAAGGGTCTTTTAGTTTAATAGTCTTGTTCTTCTTATAGGCTTTGTCTAATTTCCGCATAGACATTAGC
Organism: Tanacetum coccineum; assembly: GCA_026074375.1. NCBI lineage: Eukaryota > Viridiplantae > Streptophyta > Magnoliopsida > Asterales > Asteraceae > Tanacetum > Tanacetum coccineum. The sequence continues at coordinate 758 of BQNB010026930.1, forward strand.
TTTGTTTAGCAAGAGTCTCTCTTGTGATTAGCTTATGATTACATAGGTTAATCACCATCCTTAACTGGCAGTAAAGATCTATCTAGAGTAAGATCCATCAAGTGGTATCAGAGCTTGTTGAGAGTCTCTGGATAAGAAGAACACATAGATCTAGACTCTTAGAACCTTACTTTATTTGAAAGAGACTGGATATTCGAGATGTGGAGAGAATAGACTGAGTTTACCGATCTAAGAAAAAGAAACTAGTTTTGGCCAAGAAAGAATTTGTTCTAAAATCTAATGAGCATTGTGAGAAACAAAACCTAAGAGTCTGTTAAGAAGATCAAGAATAACAAGCAAAGCTAAATTAAAAAAAAATATAAAATACCCTAAGAGAAAAATCCGGGAGGCAAAGCACAAAAAAGGTCAAAAGTCCTAGAGGTAACTACAGAAAAAACAAAAGCTTGATAGAAGTCTGTTAAGAAGATAAAGAATAAAAAGCAAGCTAAATACCCTAGGAAAAACAATCAAAGCCCTAGAGGTAACTAGAGAAACTGGAATAACTTGATGACTCAGAAATTAGGAAGTAATTTTGAGTTTAAAAATAAAGCTTGTTATGAATGTGGCAGTTTTAATCACTTGATCAAAGATTGTGATTTGTATAAAAAGAAAATGGTAGAGAAAACTGTATGGAACAATGCTAGAAGGGCAAATCATTAAAATTCTCAAAGAATGACTCACCCTTATCCAAAAAGAAATTTTGTTCCAAAAACAGTCTTAATGAAATCTGGCATTAAATCACTTGATACTACTGGGCAAAACTTTTCAAAAGCAGTAGTATCAGTTAATACTGCCAGACCAATTAATACTGCCTACACAAGACCAACAGTGAATAGTGCAAAGAAAGCATCAAATGTTTTAAATAAAGCCCATACACATGTTAGAAGGCCCTTTAGTAAGTCTACAACAAATAAGAACAGTAATTTAAAAGAAAAAGTTAATACTGTTAAGGGAGATGTTACTACTGTTGGGCCAAAAGCAGTAATAAGTAATAATAAGGGAAATGAGGCTAATGCTGTTGAGGCCTTAGCATGTTGGGTTTAGAGACCAAAGCAAAATGTTTTAGACCATGTCTTCAGACACAATGGTGCATCAATGAATTTTAAAAGATTTGACTATGTTGATGCACAAGGCAGATCCAAGTCTGTATTGGCTTGGGTCCCCAAGAGAGCCTGATTCTCTTACTTTTGTGTGCAAGGCAATCCACAGCTAGAATTGCAGGAAAAAGGAGTAATTGACAGTGGATGCTCTAGGCACATGACTGGAAACAAGTCCTACCTCTCATATTATAAAGAAATTGATGGTGGATTTGTTGCATTTGGAGGAGATCCCAAAAGAGGTAGAATCACTGGTAAAGGTAAAATCAATACAGGTAAATTGGATATTGAAGATGTGTACTTTGTTAAGGAGCTTAAGTTTAACCTTTTTAGTGTCTCACAAATGTGTGACAAGAAAAACAGTGTTCTTTTTACAGACACTGAATGTGTTGTTTTGTCTCCTGACTTTAAGCTACTTGATGAAAATCATGTCTTGCTTAGAGTTCCTAGAAAAGATAACATGTATAGTGTTGATTTAAAGAATATTGTTCCTTCAGGAGGTCTAACTTGTCTCTTTGCAAAGGCCACATTAGATGAATCTAATCTTTGGCATAGGAGGCTTGGGCATATAAATTTCAAAACACTGAACAAACTAGTGAGGGGAAACCTTGTTAGAGGTTTACCTTCAAAGATTTTTGAAAATAATCACACATGTGTTGCTTGTCAGAAAGGAAAGAAACATAAAGCCTCTTGTAAGACCAAGACTGTAAGCTCAATTAGCCAACCATTACAAATGTTGCATATGGATTTGTTTGGGCCAACATTTGTAAAAAGTCTAATGAAAAAGATGTACTGCCTAGTTGTCACAGATGACTATAGTAGGTTTAGTTGGGTTTTCTTTTTAGCCACTAAGGATGAAACTAGTGAAATCCTTAAAACATTCATAACTGGCATAGAAAATCTAATAGACCTTAAGGTGAAAGTAATTAGATGTGACAATGGGACTGAATTCAAGAATAAGGTCATGAATCAGTTCTGTGAAAAGAAGGGTATTAAGAGGGAATTTAGTGTTGCCAGAACTCCACAACAAAATAGAGTAGCAGAAAGGAAAAATAGGACACTAATAGAGGCTGCTAGGACTATGCTAGCTGATTTAAAATTGCCAACAACTTTTTGGGCTGAAGCAGTTAATACTGCTTGTTATGTTCAAAATAGTGTGTTAGTTATCAAGCCTCATAACAAGACCCCTTATGAACTTTTTCTAGAAAAAAACCTGCCTTAAGTTTCATGAGACCATTTGGGTGTCCTGTTACTATTCTTAATACATTAGATCACCTAGGTAAGTTTGATGGAAAGGCTGATGAAGGGTTCTTTGTAGGATACTCTACCAGTAGCAAAGCATGTAGGGTATTCAATAATAGAACTAGGATAGTAGAAGAGAACCTGCATGTTAAGTTTAGTGAAGAAACACCTAATATTGCAGGAAATGGACCTAATTGGCTTTTTGATATAGATGCTCTAACAATATCTATGAATTATAAGCTAGTTTTTATAGGGAATCAAACTAATGGTAATGCAGGTACCAAATAAAACATTGATGCAGGTCAAGATGGAAAGAAAATAGTACCTGATCAAAAGTATATACTGCTACCATTGTTGACATCTTATCCATCACTCTCTAAAAGTTCAAAGGATTCTTCTGATGCTGGATTCAAATCATCAAGGGAGGAGGAAAAGTGTAAAACCTAAAAATCTCATCAAGTGTAAAATTACCAAAATACCCCTAATACAAGAAAATTTCATAAAAGCTTAAATAAAATTCATTTAAATGTTAAAAATTATAAAAATGCACATGTGACAATTATGAAATTATGTAAGACCAACATACTTTATATTATGTAAGAAAAATAAATATTTATATATATGTAATTATGCCGAAATAATTAAGTATATTTAATTATTTATATAATACAAATTAAGCTAAATAAAATAGGATAAATACAAAATAAATTGGCAAGTTTTATAATCTGATTTAAACTCATTTTGTAAGCCCCTAAACTTGGCCTAATTCCTATTATAACTCTTTTATACATTTTATTTGGATTAATCTCTAAAACAAAAATCCCGAAACCCTAAAAATCTAAAAGAGGCGGCATAACATTTTTCCAAGGCAAGCACGATTTTTCTTGGGTGTTTTGAAGGTCAAGGAGTGTGGGAAAAATAGTGGGAAGATTTTATAAGGCTTTGTTCGATTTTGGTATTGGTTTTGGGTTCGAATAAGCAACCGGGTTCATAAATTCATAAAATCACTAAGGATCATCCAAGGTATTTTTACAACTCACTTTTCATCATATAAATTCGATCTATGCATAAGAAAAATTAGCATGCATGTTATTTTGATTTTATAAATTGAAACATATTCGAAACCCTAATTTTGGATCAAATATGAAATCGGCATATACAATATTTGTAAAATTTATTTTATATTTTTCTAAGGTTGTTCATATCACATATAACTCAGATAAATTGTTGGAAAAATTTAGAAGTGATTCGAATAATTATTGGAGATTTAAGTGTGTTTTCCGAATTCGAAAATAAGGGAAAAAGGAAAGAAAATGGTTAAAATGAATTAGGGTTAGGGTTTTATTATTTTTTACAGGTGTAATTAATGCCAATGATTGGGAAATAATTGTGTTGGTGATTGGGAAGAATTATATTAGGGTTTTGTTGATTTATTTTGTTTGCCGAATTGATTTTAGAGGTATAAGGACTTGTTATGTAATTTCTGAAACTATGGGGTCTGTTTTAGACATGTTATTATATTTAGTATATTCTGTATAAAATAAGTTGGGGGGTATAAAATGTCATTTTGATATTATTTTGGATTTAAAATGGTTAATTACATATATTAAGTAATTAGAAATTAAAATTAATTAATAATAGAGGGACTGAAATCTATAACAATTCTGAAAAAAGTTATAAGGTTGGTTATAGTAATTATCGTATAAAGTATGATTTTGTCATATTTGATCTATAAAGACTTGTTTTGTAAATATGGGATAATTAAAGATAATGGTTTAATATAATTAATAACCAAATAGGACTAAATATGTAAATTATGTAAAATTAAGGTTTGGACTTGTAAATACAGATGAAATGGAAGGTATAATCTGAATAAAATGTGAATCTTTGATATTTTACACTTTTAACTTGAAAAGTGTTGATTTGCATAATTAAAACCCTAAATATGGAAAGTTGTCTATTTAACCCCAAACTTGTAAGGTTGACTGGTAAGTCCCTTAAGGCTATTCTTTCAAATACTTAATTGAATCTCAAAATGATGGCAATATTACTTATTTTCGAAAGTTTACTAAAATGGAAAAGTTACTAAAAATAGAAGTATAACTTAAAATGAATGGTTTGTAATTCGAATTCTTTCATTTCTTTAGGTTCGGTCAAGAGGGGAGTGATTTTGATATTCTGTGGTTGCTTTTTTGATTTTGCTTTGGCATCGGAATAAGGTACAGATTATTTGACCTTTATCGTTTAAGGTTTCTCATGACAATGTTCCTCTTCTTCTTTGATTTCTTATGTGATTTTGCTTCATTTGCTTGAGCCTTTTTATCTTGGTTCTCTTATAAGTTCTTGTTAACTATGTTCCTATTTGAACCCTGTTATGCTACTTGATATTGAACCTTTGATAATTTGAACCTTTGACATTGAACATTGAACCTTTGCTATGATCCCTTTGAAATGAACTTTGATATGACTTTGCTTTGAACCCTTCAGTTTGAGAACCAAGCCACTATTTGTTTCCTAGCCATGAAGGTAACATGGCCGTGTCATTGATGCACCTTTGGCATGACTCATGTGTGGGTGAGTGATTTCTCACACCGTCCCCCATTTGATATTATATGTGCACTATGAAGATTATTATTTGTTTAAGGGGCGTATGGATGCATCCTAGATTTGTTTTGTATTCGATGGATTATGACATTATGATATTTGGTAACTGATGTTTGGGTGCAATCCATGTCTTTTACATTTGGAGCTCGCTACTCCGTGGTTACTATGATATGATTTGTTTGGGCTTGGTAATTGGACTTAATTTGATTCTCTGATTCATCTTACCTTACACTATGAATTGACTTCTGATTTGTCTTACCTTATATTTGTATCCCTTTGATCATGTCTTGTGATATCCTTTGTACCTTGTATCGTATCCTTTGATTTCCGTTATCTTTTGCATTCGATTATATATATCTGTTCACTGGGCTTTGTAAGCTCAGCCGCACTTTCTTTTCCTGCGGCAGGTATCTAAGCTAGGAGCTGGGGTTGCTTTCGGGATATGAGTGCTGAGTGTGGACTTACCCTAGAGATCTTAGTTTTGATATATGATTTGTTACTTTTCGAGACCTTCGTTATTTCGGTTATTTCGTTTGGATATGTCTATCTTCAAAACACTAAACAAACTAGTGAGGGAAAACCTTGTCAGAGGTTTACCTTTAAAGATTTTTGAAAATAATCACACATGTGTTGCTTGTCAGAAAGGAAAGCAACATAAAGCTTCTTGTAAGATCAAGACTGTAAGCTCAATCAACCAACCATTACAAATGTTGCATATGGATTTGTTTGGGCCAACATTTGTAAAAAGTCTAATGAAAAAGATGTATTGTCTAGTTGTCATAGATGACTATAGTAGGTTTAGTTGGGTTTTATTTTTAGCCACTAAGGATTAAGCTAGTGAAATCCTTAAAAATTATAAACGGCATAGAAAATCTTTATAGACCTTAAGGTGAGTAATTAGATGTGACAAATGGACTGATTAAGAATCAAGGTCATGAATCCAGTTCTGTGAATAAATGGTATTTAAGAGGGAATTTAGTGTTGCTAGGACTCCACAACAAAAAAGGAGTAGCAAAAAGGAAAAATAGGACACTAATAGAGGCTGCTAGGACTATGCTAGCTGATTCAAAATTGCCAACAACTTTTTTGGGCTGAAGCAGTTAATACTGCTTGTTATGTTCAAAATAAGGTGTTAGTTATTAAGCCTCACAACAAGTCCCCTTATGAACTTCTTCTAGGTAGAAAACCTGCCTTAAGGTTCATGAGACCATTTAGGTGTCCTGTTACCATTCTTAATACATTAGATCACCTAGGTAAGTTTGATGGAAAGGATGATGAAGGATTCTTTATAGGATACTCTACCAATAGCAAAGCATACAAGGTATTCAATAGTAGAACTATGATAGTAGAAGAGAATCTGCATGTTAAGTTTAGTGAAGAAACACCTAATATTGCAGGAAATGGACCTAATTGGCTTTTTGATATAGATGCTCTAACAATATCTATGAATTATAAGCCAGTTGTTGCAGGGAACCAAACTAATGGTAATGCAGGTACCAAAGAAAACATTGATGCAGGTCTAGATGGGAAGAAAATAGTACCTGATCAAAAGTATATACTGCTACCATTGTTGACATCTGATCCATCACTCTCTAAAAGTTCAAAGGATTCTCCTAGTGCTAGATTTAAACCATCAGGGGAGGAGTAAAAGATAGATTCTAAACATCAAGAGAATGAAGATAGTGAGGTGCCAAATATAGAGGAGCCAAGAGTTAATCAAGAGCAGGATGCAAATGTTAGCAACACTAACAACATTAATACTGTTAGTCTAACTATTAGTGCAGCTGACATAAAAAATAATTATGTTGATGAGAATATGGTCTATGGATGTATTGATGATCCAAATATGCGTAATTTGGAAGAGATTGTCTATGCTAATGATGATGAAGAAGTTAGTGCAGAGGCTGACATAAACAATTTGGCTACAAATGTGCATGTCCATCCTATTCCAACTACAGGAGTTCATAAGGATCATCTACTTGAACAAATCATTGGAGATATACATTCAGCACCTCAAACCAGAAGGATGACAAAGAATGTGACTGAACATGGTATGTTTAGTTCAGTGCAACAGAGAATCAACCATAAAGATTTTCAAAATTGTCTGTTTGCTTATTTTCTATCACAAGTAGAACCTAAAAAGGTAATCCAAGCTTTGACGGATCTAAGCTGGATAGAAGCAATGCAGGATGAGCTTCTACAGTTTAAATTACAGAAGGTTTAGACTTTGGTTGATTTACCATATGACAAGAGGGCCATTGGTACTAAATAGGTGTACAAAAACAAGAAAGATGATAGAGGTATTGTGGTTAGAAACAAGGCAAGACTAGTGATACAAGGTTACACCCAAGAAAAAGGAATTGATTATGATGAGGTTGTTGCTCCTGTTGCTAGGATAGAAGCAATCAGGTTATTTTTAGCCTATGCCTCATTCAAAGACTTTGTTGTGTACCAGATGGATGTGAAGAGTGCATTTCTATATGGCAAGATTGAAGAGGAAGTTTATGTCTGTCAACCTCTAGGGTTTTAAGATCCAGAGTTTCCTGACAGAGTTTATAAGGTAGAAAAAGCATTATATGGTCTACATCAAGCTCCTAGGAAGATTGTATGTGAGCTTCTATTACTTGAGTTTATTAGACAATGGATTTTAGATAGGCCAGATAGATAAGACTTTGTTCATTAAAAGAGTCAAAGGTGATATTCTACTCGTTCAAGTATATGTAGATGATATCATTTTTGGATCTACTAAGAAGGGTTTATGCACTGAGTTTGAGAAATTAATGCACAAAAAATTCCATATGAGTACTATAGGTGAGCTTACCTTCTTCTTAGGACTACAAGTGACTCAGAAAGATGATGGGATTTTCATCAGTCAAGACAAGTATGTGGATGAAATTTTGAAGAAGTTTAGTTTTTCAACTGTACTCCTATGAAAACTTTAAAGCCATTGCTCAAAGATACAGAAGCTGAAGATGTTGATGTTCACTTATATAGATCAATGATTAGATCATTGATGTATCTAACAGCTTCTAGGCCTGATATAACATTTGCTGTATATACTTGTGTAAGATTTCAAGTCACACCTAAAGTTTCACATCTTCATGCTGTGAAGAGAATATTTAGATACTTGAAAGGTCAACCTAAATTGGGCCTTTGGTATACTAAGGACTCGCCATTTGACTTGGAAGCTAATTCTGACAGTGACTATGATGGTGCAAGTTTAGACAAGAAATCCACAACAGGAGGTTGTCAATTTCTTGGGAGGAGATTGATCTCATGGCAATGTAAGAAGAAAACTATAGTTGCCAACTCTACTACTGAAGCACAATATGTAGCTGCATCTAGTTGTTGTAGACAGGTGTTATGGATTTAAAATCAAATGCTGGATTATGGATACAATTTCATGAATACCAAGATTTTCATTGATAATGAAAGCACCATCTGCATTGTTAAGAATCCAGTGTTTCACTCAAAGACTAAGCACATTGAGATTAGACATCACTTCATCAGGGATTCATATGAGAAGAGATTAATTTAAGTGATTAAGATTCACACTGATCACAATGTTGCTGATTTACTCACAAAGGCATTTGATGTTAGCAGATTTCAATATCTGATTGCAAGTATTGGAATGCTTAACCTCTAAAGTATTGATTAAGGGGAGGTTAATTGTGTTACTATGAAGCTGATTATACACAAAGGATGCTTGTAATGAAATGGAAATGCTGCATAACAACAAGCAAAATTGGGTGAAGGGTCAGGAAATCCCACTAAACCCCAACACACATCCACAACTACTTCACTATCTAATCTTGAACCAATCACTATTCCATCATTATCTTAACCCAAAAAGACTCAAAAACCTAGGAAAGCCAAAAGGCCTACTCAGATATCGTAGTCTAGTGGACCTATTCCCCTTGTAGTAAATGAGACTGTCATTAAGGAGTAGGAAGACAGAATGGAAAGGGATGCCACTGCTTCTAGATTTGAAGAAGTAGAGGACAGTAGGTATTAACTACATTAGGTACCCAATCCATGGCAACACTTAATGAGTCTTTTTCTCAGGGAACTGATTCAGGTATTCTGATACTAGTGTTCCCAGGTGCAAGATACCATATTGGGGGTGCTGAAGCTTCAAATTTAGGTTTTGGAGGATGCATTAAACAGTACAATGATCCACCTCTCTCAGACGTTAACCATTGGAAGTAGGGAGGACAGCGTGAAACTAAAGGAATTGATGGAATTTTGTACCAAACTGTCTGAAAGGGCTCTTGATTTGTGATATAAAAACAGATAGAGTGAATTGGTGAGAAAAAGAAATGAGAGATATAGTGAGCTAAAAATCAGAAAGAGAGTTGTGTGATATAAAAATAGATAGAGTGAATTGGTGAGAAAAATAAATGAGAGATATTGTGAGATTAAAAATAGAAAGAGAGCTTGTGAGAGTCAAAATTCATGATGAAAATGCTTTTTGGAATGAAATTGGACTTAATGCTAGTGTATCAAAGTTAATGCTACTAAGCTTAAACTTACTGCCGCCAATATTAGTTAATGTTGCTAAGCTTAAACTTACTACTGCCAGTATTAGTTATTGTTGCTAGCGCATAAACGTAATCTGCTGGTTAAGTAATGGCTTTGCCAGACTTAATTACTTTCTGTAGTTCAAAGTTAATGTTGTTGAGGGGGATTTCATAAATACTTTGATTCAGGGTTTTAATCACTCATTCGATCGATTTTACACTTTGATATACTTTCTAATCATAAATCCTAACTCAATTTCATCTTTAATCCTCAAAACCCATCACAATGTCGACCCACAAAAATTCGTCGTTGAAAACATATAATTTTTTTTTCTAGACGCATTCTTAGATAAAAACTGAAGAAAGTGAGGGGTTTTGAGCAATATTAATTTCTAAATGCAAGTTCTATCCGGATAGCTGCTAACGGTGAATCAACCATCTATACTTTATGCATTAAGCAGTTTTGGGCTACTGCTAAGGTAAAAACCGTTAATGGGGGAAGTGTAGATACAAGCCCTAGTAGATGGGAAGAAGGTGATCGTCACTGAAACAAGTGTAAGACGAGCTCTTCACCTAAAAGATGCTAAAGGAACAAATTGTCTACCTACTGCTACCATTTTTGCAGAACTGGAAAGAATGGGGGTATGAAAATCTTGTACAGAAGCTTACTTTTTACAAAGCATTCTTTTCTCCTCAGTAGAAGTTTTTAATTCATACAATTCTACAATGCCTTAGTGCTAAGACAACTGCCTGGAATGATATTCACGTAGTATTTTGGCCCTCTACTTCATTTGTCTTCCAAAACCAATATTTTAACTTTTCCAAGTACATTTTTGACAATATGGTAAAGAACATAGAAGGTGGGGTTAAATTTCTAATGTATCCAAGGTTTGTGCAAGTGTTCCTGGATAAACAAGTTGAAGATATGTCCAAACATAAAGAGATCTATGTTACCCCCTCCCATACCAAGAAGATTTTTGCTAACATGAAGAGGGAAGGAAAGGGATTTTCTGGTAGGATCACACCTTTGTTTCAAACTATGATGGTTTAAGCTCCTAAAGAAGTGGGTAAAGGGTCAGCAGTTCCTACTAATTCCCATCACACTACTACTCAACCATCTACATCAAGACCCCCAAAAAAATAACGCACTCTCTCTCTCGGAAATAGAGAAGGACAATGTCTACAGGAGTGTCACTGATGAGGCTACAATGAGAAGCATTGTGTCTACCCCTTCTTATGAATCATCTCAAAGTTGTGAGGATATAATGCAACTTACATGAATGATGGACTTTGTTCCAAAAACTGTCTGTAGGGTTCTTGCCCCTGGGGAAAATACAAGTACTTCTCAAGCTGTAGAGATTGCCAATTGAAGGAGAGGTGGGTGGTTAGTGAGTTTGGGTTAGTTTAGAATTGCCCAGGTGAGTTTGTATTCGCCGTGTAGTTAAGAAGCTAGAGAAGAAAAGGTGAGGTCTAGAACTTACTCAGCCTAGACTACTGTAGAGAAGAATTTGATCCTCTGATGATGCTAGTTTTGGGTGCTCAAGAGGATGGCATCCCATACATGGAGAGGAAAATAGTTGATCTTGATGCTGATACAGAGGTGACCTTGATTGATGAGACTCAAGGGAGAAATGATGAAGACTTGATGTTTGATACTGGTGCTCTTAATGGTGATGAGGTGTTTTAAGAGCCTATAGTTAATACTGATAACCACTTCAAAAAGTTTAATTCTAGTTTTTTAGTGTTGCTGATCCAGTTTCTATACTCGGTGAGTAGTTACTAATGCCAATGTTGAAAATCAGAAGATTTGACATCTTGCTCAGACTTTTATAGAGATTAAAAGTGCAAAACCCAAGGCTGTTACAACTGCTGCTACAACAGTTACACCTGCCACCTCAAGACCAAAGGCAAAAGGAATTGTCTTTCATGATCAGGAGGAGCAGGCACTTGCATCTACACCAATAGTTTCTCCTTCACAACTTCCATAGGCTAAAGACAAAGGCAAGACAAAAATGGTAGAGCCTAAAAAACCTTTGAAGAAGAAAGATCAAATTGCAATTGATGAAGATGTTGCTAGAAATCTTGAAGCTTAACTACAAGCTGAATTGGAAGAAGAAGAGAGGCTTTCAAGACAAAAAGAAGAAGAAGCCAACATAGCTTTAATTGAATCATGGGATAATATACAAGCTATGATAGATGCTGACTTTCAGTTGGCTCAAAAAATGAAAATAGAAGAACAAGAATAGTTGAGTATTAAAGAAAAAGTCCCAATTTTAGTGTTGCTGATCCAGTTATATACTACTGGTGAAGTAGTTACTACTGCCAATGTTGAAATTCCAGAAGAATTGCTCTTGCTCAAACTTTGATAGAGATTAAAAGTGCAAAAACCAAGGCTGTTACAACTGTTGCTACAACAATTACACCTGCCAGCTCAAGACCAAAGGCAAAGGGAATTGTCTTTCATGATCAAGAGGAGCAGGCACATGCATCTACACCAATAGTTTCTCCTTCACAACTTCCATAGGCTAAAGACAAAGGCAAGACAAAAATGGTAGAGCCTTAAAAAACCTTTTGAAGAAGAAAGATCATATTGCAATTGATGAAGATGTTGCTAGTAATCTTGAGGTTAACTACAAGTGAAATGGCAAGAAGAAGAGAGGCTTTCAAGACAAAAAGAAGAAGAAAAAACAGCACATAAGCTTTAATTGGAATAATGGGATACTATACAGCTTGATAGATGCTGACTTTCAGTTGGCTCAAAAAATGAAAATAGAAGAACAAGAATAGTTGAGTATTAAAGAAAAGTCAAAGTTTTTTGTTGAACTCTTGGAGAAGAGAAAGAAACACTTTGCAGCATTAAGAGCTCAAGAGAAGGAACAAGCCACCAACTAAGGCACAAAAGAGAAATACTATGTCTACCTATTTGAAAAAACATGGCAGGATACAAACAATATCAGCGTTGAAGCATAAGTTATGATGAGCATCCAGGAGATGTTTGATAAAGAGATAGAAAAAGGGGTAACACTTTTGTATACATGGATACAGAGTGGTGAAGCAGAGTAAGACAAAAGCAGAAGGAAGTTTTTAAAAGAACTAGAGAAGACACTGAATCTGTATAATTTTAAAAGCAGAGGATAGTTTAAACATTGTAGAGCTCTAAAGGAGATTGATGATATAGAGAAGGCAGAGATGAAATAAACATAATTTTTATTTTGGGGGGGGGGAGATAGTTCAAGATGGGATGAGGTAGCAAGTGATGCTATATACCTCTATCAACTAAGCCTCCAATCATTGTTGAACTGGAAAATCATCAAGAAGGAAAGATGGGATACTATCAATTTGATAAGACTGATAAAAAGTTCATAAGGGTATTCAATCTATGATTCGTATTTGCTTCAAAATATTAAGGGAAGACTTAGAAAAACACTTTGAAGTTGGGATAAAGCTAAATGGGAATACAGGCCAGAGAAGGATATCAAAGAGTTGTTTATATGGTTTATAAACCTTGTTCATAACATTGTTCTTTATGTTTTAATTCCGCTGTGCAAAAAATGTTATCAATGTTATTAATCCTAGATATAAGTTCTAAACAAACTTGAGCTAAACGATTCTCAACATGAGGTATCAGAGCCATGGGGCTCTTGATCTAGGATCACAAGGTTTTATTCGTATGTATTTTATGTTCTTCAATAAAAGGCGAATTCAGTGGAACTAGGGTTTTAAACAAACCCTAATTTAGAAAGCAGAAATCGTGACAAGAAATCAAAAGACACAAGGAAGATTAAAAGTTTCGACATCAATGGGTTCTAAACAGGATCACAACGCAAGGTTCATTTACTGTTTTTATTCTTTAAAACAGTGAATTTTTCTCATGAACAAATCGATTCCATTCTTGGTTAAGATTTCTATGTTTTCAGGGTTTCGTATATGTATGCAAACCCTAGAAAATTAGGGTTTTGGTATTTAATGTGATCCCTAATACGTTACATGTGTGGCTGATTGATATATCTTGGGTGTGTTCCTTGTTGTTAGAACTTCTGATTAGTGGTGTTTGTTTGATCGTTGTCTGGTAAGGAGAAAAATATGTGGACACATTCGCTGTAGAGGTGCTAGGAAATTGTAAAAGTTTGCATTTTTGTGTGTATTGTGGTTAAAACGGTAACAAAGAAAACAACAGGTAGATGGTTTAAGGTCGCATGTTAGATTTGTTCATGGTTTAAATGATCGTCTTTTAAGAAGCAGCATGTTGTTATTGGATATGATGCTAATACTACCAAGGAGTACATGAGGGTATCGAATATCATATTCTACAGGTATTGACAAACATCATAGGTTGTGTGAATTCATTGGAAAATTATATAAAGACAGAGACGTGATGACGATGTATCTTATCTGATGCTCATGATAATTTATGCTCGTCTCACTGTTCTTAAAACAACAAATCAAACCCTAAAAAGTTTGGTTTATTCTCAAAACAGTGAAGTAAACCCTAAGTTTTAGGGTTACTGTCAATCGTCATTGTTACAGGTCTTGAGCATAGAATCTGTAAAACATGCTGGCATTGAATCTGGATTTATGATATGTAAGTTTGGTGATAGTCGATTGATTATTGATGCTCGTTAGGGTTAGTAGTGCCAGGTTTATTAATATTGTTGTTCACAATGAAAGATAATACTGCTCGTAATATATTAATGCTGCCAGCAATGATTTAAGTTGCCAAAGGGAACTTAGTACTGCCAAGTCATTAAAGAACAATTATAACTTCATTGGTTACTACTGCTTCTTAATTAGTTTATGCTAATATGGAGTGTTTGGAAGTTGGTATTGCTGCTCATGGGGATTTTTTGAGTATTCATAAATTGTTGTGTTGGAAGCCCATTGGATGCAGGTACTACTGTTATTATTGGCATGGTATTGAAAAGTTAATACTGTCAATTGTGTATTAGTGTTGCTAGAAGAGTATTACTATTGCCATTAGAGTTAGTGCTGCCAGGTTGTTTCGTGTGTTTGTACTGCTAGTATTAAATGAGTTTGTGCTGCTAGCTTTATGTGATATCGGATGACACACATATGGTTTGGATCTCGAATTGAACAGGATGCTTCGTTTAAGGGGAAGCTAACAGATTGATTTTGGTTTTATTGGATTAATTGGTTACGAAGAAGATTGTGTATTACTTATTTGACGATGAAGTGGAATTACTCGGGTACGTGTTCTTATCATATCTTAAACGGATCATAACGTTTAGAGATAACTTGTTCGTGCTTAGAAACGATGTGATGAAAACTTGTCAAAATCTAGCAATGGTATGTGATCTACAAACTTATGGTGCTCAATGCTCACATTTGCTATCACTTTGGTTATGTGTCTCATAGAAGATGAGGATTTTTGTCAAGAGATTGCGGTCTACTTATATTTCACAGATTTATTTATAAGTTTGATGTCACGTGGATAGTACAAGATATAAGACACAAGTTTGGGTTATTCTACTTCAGCATCAAGTTCGTAATACTTAGTTTTCTTCATCAGTAATCATTACATAGAGCTTATAGAATTAAAGATTCAAGAAATGGTTAACATATGGGTTTCAGGGGAAGATTATTGTTAAAATGTTTAACCATTTACATGCACTACATAAGGAGAAGGTTTTTACTACTGTAAATCATTATTACTACTGCTAGTTTAAGTTTCTACTGCTCAAGTTCATTTATCTTAAGGCGCGTCATGGAGGGTAATTTGAGTCGTTGGAAGGCTGGATTAGAAGTGTGATAGTGGTTTGTGGTGGTCAAGATCAAAGTTGCATCTACTTAGATTCCCCTATTTGATTATGACAAAAAGGGGAAGAAGGCGTTACAAAGATGATTTGAAACTTGTAGTGCCTTGATTGCTATAGTTCCTATTGCGTTCATATATATTAGCCTTTAGATGAAGAAGCTCGTGTTATTTTGGTTTTGATCTTTATCAAACTAAGGGAAGATTGTGGGAATTTTATTTGAGTTGATAGACAAAAAAATATGAAAGATGTAGGACTTAAAAGACAAGGAGGATTTTCTTCAAAAGATGGAAGATTTTGAAGATACTAGAAGATCTCCTTAAGAAGATAAAGATAACAGAAGATATTCCTTAATGTTTAAAAGATTTAATTGCCTAATGTTTATCCCTTTGTAAACCTAAATATCTCTAGTATATAAAGAGATATCAGGTCATAGGTTTTAAATATATACAGAAAAGAAAAAACGTGTGTATATGTATCCCAAGAGATGTAGACGTCTAAAGTTTGTATGGTGTAGCCTCAAGGTCAAGGTAACTTGATCCTTTTATAGTTCATTGATGTAACCGTATTACTCTGATCAAATAATATTGGGGCTTGGAGTGTATGATAATGAAGAAAAACCTTGTTGAATAACTTTTTTTTATTATGCTATTTCCGCTATGCATATTCTTTATGTTCATTGTTATTAATATCCTAGATATAAGATCTAAACAATCTGAGCTATAAACGATCTCAGAATCTATCACGTATTTAGGTTCTATCAGCTCTACACATATTTTCATCATACTTGTATTCGGGTCCTAAATCCAAACTATCTGAGTAATGGGTTTTTTCATTGTTATCATCGTCACCTTTTATAACAAAAGGAGGTATGTGATCGGTTTTTATGTTTGTAAAATCTATGTGGTTGAACATTTCCATCTTGTGAGGCATTTTAAACACTATCTTTTCCTTATCTTTTTCAAACATGATTGTTCCTTCTTTCATGTCATACACGAGCCCAGTTTCTTCCACGAACGGTTTTCCGAATACTACTGAACCTAGGTCATGATCTATGATACTAGTGGTGTCCTCAAGCACCATGAAATCGCATTCGTAAGTGAAGTTCCCAATAAAACTTTTAACCCCCTAACTCCCCCCCACAAAATTGCAAATTTTCTTAAGGTTTGACAGTTTCCTTCTTGGTTCCAATCTATTGCTCATGATCCAATTATAATGAAGCCTGGACATTACATTGATCAGTGATTCCATATCTAAATAGGCTTGCTTTTTCTCTAAGTGACCAATCATGCAAGAAAATTTTATGTTATTCAAATTCCCGGTCCTAACATTGGCCTTTACCTATGAGGGTCGGGGATTTTTCAAAAGCCATTCATGATACCCTAATTCTTTCATAGTGTGGAAAGTGTCAAAATGTTTTGGGTTATCTTCCTCTTCTTCTTCGGTTTCCTCTTTAGTTTCTTCCTTGAACTCCTCTACATTTTCAAATGTCATCTCGTGATCCTTGTTCTTGGTTACACTAGACTTCGCACTTCCCTCTTCCTTAGATTCATCTTCCTTGTTTAGAATAATGATTGAATTAACGAAGTGAACACATTTTGGGGATGAAGGTTTTCTATTTTGTTCTGCTAAGGATAATTGAGACAGATATTTAAGGGCGAGTAACTTTGATGGGCTTTTGATTCCCTTACCTCGAAGCTCCTCTTTTGTAGGGTAGTCAGTGGATGCGAAATTCATTTGAGCTGTGGGGTTTCCAACAGTGTTACGAATGGGCATGTCATCAAGCTTTTTAGAAACGGTCTTCTATAAAAGATTAATTTTACTAATCATGTCGTCTTGATGTTGCTCAAGTTGAGTTCCGAGGCTAGACAGTCTCCTCTCTTGATGAGAGTCAAAATCAATTAATGCCTTTTTAAGCTTTATTTGGTAACTAGATGAGTAGGTGGAGAATGAGCTGTTATGGGGGCTAGTGAATGTTTAGGCATGTGCCTAGTTAAAGTTTGGCTTCCCCTTCCAATGCATTCGGTTGGCGATGTTAAACTTCTGGTCTTTGGTTCATAATGAATACTTACCTCTTGTTGTCGGTACGCGAGGATGCAATATTTGAAAAATGCAGGCTTGGTATTTTCCATGCAGTACTAAGTGTCGTGGGGACCACTACAGATTCACATGAAGAAGTGATTTTGTTCACTTGAATGGGTTTATTATAGGAGGCAAGATGAGCTTCATTAGCGGTTGGGACTTGATTTTGAGCTTGTTGAGCAGGGTGGTCGGAATGTACTAGGGACATCTTTAGGCAAAGAGATTGCTTGAGTCGGCTTAGCAAATCCCTTGAGTCGGTTCCAACTTTCATTGTATAGAGGACGAGGTCCTCTAATAATGCCCAGGATTCTTCGGCATTTCTGTCATGAAGCTTACCAGCGGCTGACTGGTCAATGGTTCATCCTGTGGCGGGATTAACATAGTCATAAAAGATTTGGACTTGGAGCCAAAGATCGATGCCATGATGAGGGACTTTTTGGAGTAAGTCCTTGAAACGAGTCCATGCTTCAGAAAGAGACTCTCCTTGATGTTGTTGGAACATCAGGATGTCATTACGGAGTTTTGCAGTCCTTCCTGGTGGAAAGAATTGAGCAAGGAAACGAGTAGTAAGATCTTCCCATGTGGAGATGGATCCTGCTGAAAGACGTTCAAGTCAATTGCTAGCTTGATCGCTGATGTGTTTCGAAAGCTTTAAATTTATAAGACTGAGATTACCTGTTATTAGATGGAAACACACGGGTCAAAGTATAACCCACGTATGTAGTACAATCTTTTTAGGTAAGACCAGGTCGTCTACAGGGATTTGCGTTGTGTCGAATAATCACCTGAAAAATAAACTTTAACAAATGTGAGAAAAAATTGATCTAACTCGAATAATTTCTTATGATAAAAAAAAATTAACTCAAAGCAGTCGTCATAGTTACTTTCTTAGATTTTAGGACTCTTTAATTTATAAAAAGTATTTTCTAGTCAGAAAACTTTTTCATAAATTTAACTTTTTACTTAAGACTTATGTTAGTTCACCCCCATTTTGATTAAACGTGTCACTTAAATAATCTAGTTACTATTATATCAAATTCTAATTTTTATTTTATCAAATACGTAAAGTGGATTTTCTCGTCACCAGACGATAAAGATTTATAGACAAATCATTAAAACTATATAGGACAACAAACGGGTCTTTCGACTTTACCGGATGTTGTGAGTATATAATCAAAGTTTATAATCAATGTTGATTAGATTGACACGATAGGATTATAACATAAATTAAGATTAACGTGAACGTAATTATACAAAGCTTATTCAATTATAAATATTTGCAACGAGTAGTCATGGAGATTTAGCCTTCATGCTTATAAAAGTTCATAACATGATTAAATGAAATAACAAGAAACATACTATATCCGAGGTATGAATATGGATCAAAATTCTCCCCGTAACAAGTATGGAATTGAAATACAACCTTTTATTCTTATAAAATCTATGATACTCTTCTTCGTTCTTCGTGGTTTGATCTTCAACCTTCAAAGGTTTTTGGTGTTTTTAGAATGAAGGATTGGAGATATGATAAATTGGTGAGTAGGAAAGTATGTGAAGTGATGAAGGAGAGAAGTGAGGAATGGATGAAATGTGTGAAAATTCGGCCACTATTTATAGGCTAAGTTTGGGGTTAAAGTGCGGCACACACAAAAGATTGTGTGGCGCACTTAGTGATTAAATGCGAGGGGAATTTAATGTTTAATCAAGAAGTGCGACGCACAAAAATATTTGTGCAGCGTACTTAGGGTATAAATGCAATCTTCATTTAATTGACTTTAATTCTTGGACTTGCTTGGAATTGCGGCGCACTTGGGGTAAGTGCGACGTACTTATGTCGTTTTCAGCCTTGAGTTTTTTTTCTTCTAACTTGCTTTCTAATAATCGAAAACACTTGAACTTTATTTCCTTTAAGCTCGGGATCACTTCAAGTGAACCTGCACGTATTTTATGCTATTAAGTATCGAAAGTTCACGAGAAATGATAGAATATATATAAATAACGCCGCTAAAAATATGTATAATTTAGGCGTTATCAAATCCCTCCACACGTAGCTGTTACTTGCCCTCAAGCAATATAAAGCGAGAAAAACAAGATCATTTATCGTGACGTGGAGAAATTTTTTGATTTTTAACAAGTGTTTAACTGATTTAGTTTATTTTCAGGCTACAACACATAACAGAGCAACTCACAGGGAAATTGTTGCTTGATTTTTTAATTCACTCAAGCTACTCAGATAGGGTTTATAATTGTGAAGTCACTTAGATGCGCAGACATAATCTAGACATCTAAACATGACCGAAGGGCGAAACTTGAAACTGATGAAGGAGAATAGCTTACACAGATCTCATGTGCCGAGCTTAAGCCTTTAACTTTGAACTTTTATTTCTTATATATATATTATATGATATATTATATATATATATATATATATATTATATATATATATATATATATATATTATATGATTATTTCTGTTTATTGTACAATGCTTGGCACAAAAAACTTCATTTTGATGCAATTTTCTCAAACTTTTTTACTTTCAACATTTAGCATTTAAAAGGGAGTGTTGCAGGAACTTTCAGGCGGATTTATTTCTCATCATAGAATATGATTTTGCTTATAAATTAATCTCTTCGGTCTAGTAAATGATGATCAAGCACAAGTTCTAGAGCTTCTAAATTACCGGCTCACTCAAATATAATTTTCAACCAATACCATTACTCCAGAAAATGTGACAAATTACAAATACACAGCCGTAACAACGATGAAGAACACTTGTAATGCATTCAAACTTAACTCGAAACAAGCTAAAAGAATCAATTATCTTAGGTATCCAAGAGGTGGTACCCAAAATTAAATTTAAGGCTTAAAATTCTCACAATTTAGTGGATTGGTTTTGTGCTAGTTATAGTGTCAATCCGAGTGGATTTGCCTTACTAAGAGCATTTTTTATATTGAAAGCATATATTAATTTTAATATTTTTAAGATCTGCATAAAAAAATTTAGTAGGGCAAACATGGAGGGATATGATTAATTTTATTAATTTTTCCTAGTTGACTCCCCTCCACACTCAAGTTGAACATTTCCCTCAATGTGATAACTGATAACTAGAAAATCAAGAAAAGTAAGGGAAAACGGTACTTCCTGGGGCATAGAGAAATGTATCTTGCGAGAAAGCTATCCTTGAGCATAATCCATAATTTCCCAGATTTGATCTATAATACCTGCATAAAAGTAAACACTCAAAAGCAGACAAAAATAAAATATTTTTAGTTTTTTTTAGAGAAAATAAATAAAGAAAATGAGTGGAGTTGTATGAAGGAGGGACTCCTCCACACTTAAGTAAAGCACGGGTTGCCTTCCGAGAAGCGCTTAATTTTTAAGAGAGTCGTTAGCTAGACTCCTGTTTCTGGAGTTCATTCTTCCGGAAAGAAGGGAGTGACTGCTTCCTTTTGGTCATTATAATCTTCTTCTTCATGATATAACTTGAGTCGGTGGCCGTTAATACTATACGGTTTTCCATCTTTTCCATATAGTTCAATATATCCGGATGGATATTGATGTTTTACTACGTATGGTCCTAGCCAGCGAGATTTGAGCTTCGGCTGCTTGAATTTATATTTTGAATGAAAGAGCAACACTTTGTTTCCGTGTTTGAATTCTTTTCTTATCTTGAGTTTCCTGTCATGCCAGACTTTGGTTCTTGCCTTGTATAGACGAGAGTTTTCATAGGATTGATGTCTTAGTTTGTCTAACTCGTGTAATTAAAACATTCGTTTCTCACCAGCAACGATGAGATCTGGGTTACAGTTTTTCAGGGCCCAATATGCACGGTGTTTAATTTCAAATGGCAAATGACAGTTCTTTCCATAAATGAGTTTTTATGATGTTGTTCCGGTTGGTGTTTTATAATCTGTACGAAAAGCCCACAAAGCGTCATCAAGTTTTCTTGACCAGATAGCAGGATTGTCTTTAACAGTCTTTTCAAGAATTCTTTTAAGAGCTTTGTTTATGTTTTCAACTTGACCACTTGTTTAAGGGTGATATGATGTAGAGAATCGATGGTTAACTCCATATAGTTCATGGTCTTTTCCATTATCTTGTTGCAAAAATGAGTTCCTCTGTCGCTTATGAGAGCTTTGGGCATTCTAAAACGGCAAAATAGTTTCTTCAGAAAAGTAATAACAACTTTGGCATCGTTTGTTGGTAGAGCTTGTGCTTCGGCCCATTTAGAAACATAGTCGACAACGACTAAAATGTATTCGAACATGTATGATTTCGGAAAGGGTCCCATGAAATTGATACCCCATATGTCAAAAATTTCACATACTTGAATGTTGTTTAAGGGCATCTCATCACGTTTTGAAATATTCCCTATCTTCTGACATGTTTCGTAAAAGCGAACTCAAATATGAGCTTCTTTGATGATGGTCGACCATTAGAAACCTGAGTCTAAGACTTTTTTAGCTGTTGTGTTTAGTCCATAATGTCTATCGGTCGGTCCATGGTGACATTGATCTAAAATGGTTCGGGTTTCTGGTCCAGAGATACAGCGTCTGATCATACCATCAAAACATACTTTGAAGAGGTAGGGTTCCTCCCAGAAGTAGTGTTTGATGTCTGAGAAAAAGAATTTCTTTTGCTGATACGACATTCCTTGAGGTATTATGTCACTTGCTAAGTAATTTGCAAAGTCTGCAAACTATGGTTCATCTTCAGTGTTTATTTCCATAAGAGTTTCTCCAGGAAAGTTATCATCGAATTCACTGTCATCACTTGTTTCTTCATTTCTAATCCGAGACAGGTTGTCAGCTGCAACATTTTTTGTACCTCCTCTATCTTTTATTTCGATATCAAATTCTTGTAAGAGTAGTATCCAACGGATAAAGCGTGGTTTAGCATCTTGTTTCTTAAATAGGTGTATAAGAGTTGAGTGATCATTGTGCACGATCGTCTTTGATAATACCAGATAGGATCAGAATTTGTCAAAAGCAAAGACTATAGCCATAAGTTCTTTTTTAGTGATTGTATAGTTCTGCTGAGCTGCGTTGAGAGTTTTGCTTGCAAAGTATATCGGGTGAAAATTTCTACCTTATTTTTGACCTAAGATTGCTCTGACTGTGAAATCACTTGCATCACACATGAGTTTGAAAGGAAGACTCCAGTTTAGGCTTATGATTACAAGAGCACATGTGAGATTTTCTTTTAATATCTTGAATGCATTTTGAAATTCATCATTGAATTCGAATGGAGTATCTTTTCCGAGTAACTTGGTGAGAGGACGGGCGATTTTTGAGAAATCTTTAATGAATCTTCGGTTGAAACTGGCATGTCCTAGAAAGCTTCTAATACCTTTGATATTAGTGGGTGGTGGAAGCTTGGAGATTACGTCGATCTTTGCTTTGTCTACTTCAAGGCCTACTTCGGAAACCTTGTGTCTAAGCATAATTCCTTCTTTAACCATGAAGTGACATTTTTCCCAGTTAAGGACAAGATGTGCATCTTTGCAACGTTGAAGCATTTTATCGAGGTTGTTTAGACAGTGATCAAAAGAGCTTCTAAACACGGAGAAATCATCCATGAATACTTCAACTAATTCTTCGATCATGTCATGAAATATAGCCAACATGCACCTTTGGAAAGTAGCTGGAGAATTACATAAACCGAAAGGCATGCGCCCATAAGCGTATGTACCAAAAGGACATGTGAATGTTGTTTTTTCTTGGTCCATAAGATCGATTGGTATTTGAAAATATTCGGAAAAACCATCGAGGAAACAGAAGTATTTATTTCTTGTGAGTCTTTCTAACATTTGGTCCATAAACGGCAAAGGAAAATGATCTTTTGCAGTTGCTTCGTTGAGTTTTCGATAGTCAATACATACTCTCCAACCTGTAACAGTTCTTGTTAGGACAAGTTCATTTGTTTCGTTAGTAACAACTGTGATACCACCTTTCTTTGGTACACAGAGAATCGGGCTTACCCAAGGGTTATCGGCGATTGGATAAATGATACATGTATCAAGCAGTTTAACTATTTTCTTTTTTACAACTTCTTGCATGTTTGGATTTAATCTTCTTTGTTTTTAAACAACTGGTTTTTTGTCTTCCAAGAGTTGAATTTTATGTTTACAAAAAGATGGACAGATTCCAAGAATGTCTGTTGTTTTTCAAGCAAAGGCTTGCTTGTGTCTTTTAAGAACATATACGATCTTATTTTTGTTTTCTTCTAAGAGCATAGATGATATGATAAAAGGAAGAAAAGAGGGTTCTTCCAAGAATACATATTCCAGGTTATCAGGAAGAGGTTTAAGTTCAAGATCCATAGGAGGCTCTTCAATAGATGTTTTGATCTTATAATCGGTGTTAAAAGTGATTTTTCGAATGGTGGTTCTTTGTTGTCGGATTCGGATTCAGAATTTTCATCGATAGTCATTGCTATGAATTCATCGAATTCAGCAAAGAGTTTTTCTTCAAGGATGGTTCCTTCAATGGAATGGAGGATTTCACTACCTTCGTCGAGAAGAGCATCGAAATTTTCTTCTAAGATTTCATCGATGACGTCAATACTGAAACATGTATCATCGTTTGAATAGGAGTGTTTCATCGCATAATCGATGTGAAAGATCATTCGTTCAGTTCTAACTCTGAAATTGAGTTGCTTCTGTTTAACTGAAAATTACTGCATCGACAGTGTAAAGAAAAGGTCTTCCTAAGATGAGGGGAACTTTACTATCTTCTTCCATTTCTAGAATAACAAAATCGGCAGGAAAGGTGAATTTACCAACTTCAACGAGCATATTTTTAGCTATTTCAACAGGGTATTGGAATGATCGATCGGCTAATCTTACGCTCATTTTAGTGGGTTTGAGAGTTTCAAGAGATAATTTCGCGTATAAGGAATATGGCATGAGATTAATGCTAGCACCAAAGTCGGCTAAAGCATTGCATGAGAAAGCTTTGTTGAAATTACATGGAATAAGAAAACTTCTTGGGTCTCTAAGTTTTGGTGGAACTTTGTTATGAAGTATGGCGAAACTTTCATCGCTTAGGAAAGCGGCTGAGATTTGTTCTATTTTGTGTTTGTTATTTATGAGTTCCTTGAGAAACTTGCCATAGTTGGGCATTTCGGCTAAAACATCAATAAGAGGTACGTTGATTCGAAGTGCTCGGATCATGTCGAGGAATTTTCCATATTGAGCTTCCATTTTTTCTTTTCTGAGGCATTGAGGATATAGGATTTTTAGTTTGTATGGTTTGGGTATCGGTTGATTCCTTTGTCTGTTTTGAGTTTTAGGGTTGGGTTGAGGATGTTAAGGTTCATCATCTTCATTATCGCTACAAATGTTGATAGTAGTTTCAGAACGATTTGTTGAATCATTTGGATATCTAGTGGGTCATAGGATTTACCTACGCCGTTGTAAATACTGCAATTCACATGCTCGTTTCGAGCTTGCGGTGGTTGGTAAGGTTTAGATGAGTTACCTTTTGGGTTAGGTTAGGTGTTACTAGGAAGAGATCCAGAAGGTCGAACAGATTGCTTGTCAGCAAGTCTGTCGAATTTAGCTTCAAGATTTTGAATCGAGGCTTGCTGGTTTTTGGCTGTTGTTTCGAGTTTGTTTTTGAGATCCATAAAAGTGTCTTTGACAAAAGAGTTGGTCGAGTGTTGAGCTTTGATGGAATCGCTTAGTTGTTTTTTGAAGTATCGGGATTATCATTAAAAGAGATGGATAGTTGTCTCGGTTGTAAACGTTTCTTCCGCTTGAACCAGTTCTCCGCGTTGAATGCACGTTGAGTAATCATTTGTGAAAATGATACACGGAAAGTTTGCATGAAAATTTGCTTCTTCTTTTACGTACATGGGAAAGTCACCATCGTCAAGGTTGATTGTTTTTGAACGAGATTGAAAATGCTTATTTTGTATAATCTTTATACTGAGCATCCATTTTCATGGCCATGGCATCCATTCGAGCCATAATTTTGTCAGTGTCAGAATTACTGCTACCTTCAGTGGCTAAAGCAACGGTTTTCTTAAGAGATGATTTGGTTTTTTGGTTTTTAGCCCAGTCGAGCTTGAGTAAGACTTTGTCTTCGAGAAGTTGATAAGCTTGATTTGGTGTTTTATAGAGGAAAATACCACCAGCTGTGACATTTAGAACTTCTTTGGTTATTTCGTTGAGACCGTGGTAAATGATTTTAATAATGTTTCCTTTGGACAGGTTGTGACCATGGCAGTTTCTGAGCATTTCCTTCATACAAAGCCAAGCATTGGTTAGAGATTCGTTTTCATGTTGAGAAAAGGCTCGGATTTCTCCGAGGAGTCAGTCAAAAAGAGCTGGGGAAAAGAATCGGCTAATGAAAGCGGTTCGAAGTTCATCCCACGTTTCGATAGTTCCTTCGTTGAGTTCGTCCAGCCATGTTTTTGCTTCTCCATTGAGTGATAGGGGAAACATCATTAGGCAGACAACTTCAATCTTAGTGTCTTTGTATTTAAACATATCACATATTCCGAGGAATTCGTGAATGTGTTTGTGAGGATCGGTTTTAGTTCTACCATTAAATTGGTTTCCCTTGATGAGAGTCAAGTGGTTACCTTTAATGGCGAATTTGTTTGCGGTTTCAGGAATGGTGATCGCGGAACCAGGAGTCAGAGCGATTATTTATTATGCTTTATTAATCGTTCGTCAGCATTTAATTTATTAATATTTTTTTTGATCTTATTGTCATGTTGCATCTTTATTAAATAATTTATGTAGTGTGCTTAGAGATCCTTGAACTCCCTGCTAGGTATTGATTTGAGGTTGAGTGTGAGCTAGGTATTAAGTGATCCTGTTAACCCCAGCGTGTACGATTGAGTACAGGATGACCACTCCTATTAGTTGTATGACATGCGACCATTAGGCGACCCTTGGTATTAAACACCTGGTTAGGAGTGCGAGCTAATAGGTGACCACCTGTTAGAGTAAAGTATATCTCATAAGTTAGTTGGAAAATCTTAATGATTATGAATTGAGAATAGGTTAATTCTCCATGCGAGCCCATTCCACTCAGTAAACATATGTTAGGTTACGACTACAAATTAGACCTAATGAATTTAGACCTCCTCTAAGGTTGTGATTAGACATTACGCATAAGATCATAGTAATTAAATGCGTTCATCCTTTCTAGTTGTCTGCCACTATACCAATTCTCTTTTAGCTTAGTTAGGTTCACCACGCAATAACATTAAGAATAATCATACAACTCAAAGTGCTTTCTTTACTGCTTTCTTAGGTAGAATGTTATTTCAATTAGACAATTAGAGATACAAACCGTTCTTTGGGTCGACACCCGTACTTACCAATCACTACACTATACACGATAAGGTACACTGATCTTTAGTGCGTAGGAATAATCGAGGTAGTTAGGGTTTTATAAATGTAAAACTTGACGTAGTTTCTTTTAAAGGAAATCGCGGATCAAACATCATAATACATCATTCTCATAAACAATCATGGTATAAATGACCCATGGACACATACTTCACGGGGTTTTCCAAACACCTATTTACAAATACAACTCATACTCAACTAATTTCCCACATCCAATATGACCCATTGCATACACTATAACACAATACTATAACAAATAACTTGACACGTTTCAACTTTACATTTACAAAATACTTTGACTCGACACATGGGGGTGATCCTACGCACATCTTCATCTATTTCTAATCCTTGCTTCCAAATCTTGGGCCCTTCTTATCAAGGCCTTACCTTCTTCACTTTAAACCTACAAAACATTTCAACTATAACACATAAGCTTTCTCTTAGTAAGTAAAGGCAATAATATGACATTATATATCATTTATACATATAAGCATCATACGCATTCTTCATTAGTCCCCATACTAACCAACATCTTTACATGCAAAAGATCCTTAATCCAATTACAATCACACAAAAGCATACAAAATCCTACATACCTTAACTAATCCATAGTTAGTCTAATCACATCTTTGGCTAGTCACTTCCAACTAGCCCTTTATTAATCCTTAATTTAAAACACATAAAGCCAAAATGCTTCTAAACCTATAACACAACTTACACATAACACATATATGAATAAACATAATATAACATCACATTATAACCATTTACATACCTTAGCTCCAAGCTAAGTTATCAAGAAAACTTAACTCATCATCGCCATCATCATCCAAGCTTGCCATCCTAATACCATAATCATCACCATATTCATTATTACATAAAATAATACATAATAAGGGTTTATATAACCCAATTACACACCCAAATCATATCTTAACATCATATGATCATACCTTGATCATATAATGAAAACCCCTAATTATACCAATTACTCATAACCCATAATTTCTATAACCTCATACTTTACTTATAAACATCTTTTACCCAAAACCCCTAATTTATCTTAAGAACCTTAATTCTCAATAATCAATATAACTCAAAATTAGAATTACTTACTTGTGTAGGATCATTGATAAAGCTTTCTTTGATTAGATACTTAATTCACCAACCATGGATCAACTAGCTTTCTTGTTCTCCCTCTCTTTTCTTCTTTATTTCGTCACAGCCAAACACCACACACCCACATACATACACACACCTTACACATCAAGAAGTGTGTGGAATGTTATGGATAATTTGGTTATAAGTTGCTATAGTTTGCCTAAATGGCAACTATGGTCCCTCTGGTCCCATCCTCTTATATTTGTGACACATCATATTTTCTATAACCATATTACACATACTCTGACCATTAGTTGACTATCGGGTTTGACTAACCAATCACATAACGCATTCAAACTTATAAAGTCATAGTCAAACTATTCCAATGACATTATCGTAATTAAATACTTAAAATCTGATTTTAGGGTGTTACAAATCTACCCCCTTATTTATATTTCGTCCCCGAAATCTCTTCGTCTAATATTAACCAAAACTTGGTCGCATTTTACCCATCATTCAATTTTAGCACTTTCAAACATATACTCAACTAGTTGGAACAGCCTATATGGTTTTGCAGCTCTAGCCATGCTATAACACAACCAATTACCCTTGACCCGTTATACTTCTCGCTTATTTCTATCATATTTATACTCTTTCTAGTGACAAACGTCATTTAAATGACATTTTACCTTTTCCAATCTATCATTTTATTATCTTTTTCACTTTAATGATGCGTTCTCACTCATTTCTCTTTTAAAGTTTTCCACAAGGACTACATGTCACTTGGAAAATTTACTACTTTGACTTCATAAAGTCAAATCTCGGCTATTATCTTCACAACTTCACCTTAGGGTGCTAATAATACTTAACGACCACTATAATCATTACCCACTTTTATACCATGCCATAAGGCGTTCTATAACATCAATTCAAACTCTTATCCTTTGACCTATACTCTCAACGCCTTAAAACATAGATTTCTCATAAAGTCTCTACTAAAAGTCGCATTCTAATTCTTATTCCACCTATCTTATCTACTACGACGACTAACTTATATTAGACTCTCGTTTTCTACTTATTTAATCCTACTCGTGCCATGCCGAGAATACATAAGCCCACTCATATATACTTCTTTATTTACATTGAGAGGTGTTTAATTGATGTAAATAAGGAAATATAAACTTATGGTTTAGTAATTCACAATTTATTTATTTAAATGAAGAGGCGTCCCAATCCATTTAAATAAGGAGATTATTAATCATCCTACTTATACACTTCCGACATAACACTTCTATTTCTATTATCCGCTTTAACTTTCAACCTTTCATACTTCGCATTCATTGACTAAAAGTCAATCACTTTTCACATTCTATCCTTGGATCCATCTTACTATAACATTTCCCAAAAGGGAACTAATACACATGCCAAGGATGTAGTCAATCTTTGCCGGTAAAGGCAATATAACTCATCCCAAAGGATTTCTATAACATTCACTCATTTACTCAGGGCTATAACACATCTCGTAGGATTACTATAACACATCTCGTAGGATTTACTATAACGCATCCCTCAGGAGGATTTCTGTAACAATCACTATAACGCTTACCCGAGTCATCTATAACAACATAATAGATCCAAGCTATTTAACATATTCACCTTTTACACATTTAATCGCTCATGTACTTTTATCACGAAGTACATTTTACCATTTTCTAATTCTTATTGTGTTAAGCAATATCCACACATACTTTTTTTTGTCTATCACCCTCTTTATCTTAGACAAGATCTATATGATACTTGTCAATCTTACAATTCTCACATTTTCTATGTTGTTCTCACATTTCACTTTACTATTACCCGTCAACCCCTAGTTGACCATATTCTTTACTTTATACTATCACATTATCTTAGTCTATTCGACTTATCCCACATATAAGCCTTACACAGGTTGATTCTTATAACATGCTCTTTCACTTCACTTTACTCATCATACGCATTCCAATATATTAACATGATTCTATTCATGTTTTACCATCTAGCATTTTTTATATCATTTAAGATTTCTAACGCAATCGTTCCATGTATCACCTCTATTCATCACATTCACACATATTTTGCTATCACATTTTTCTTGTCATGTTTTCTATGTAACATGATTCATATTCTACTATCACAACTTAAACCTCTTTACGTTTCTATATTTATGCATTAGGTACATAAACTCATCCATCTCTATTACTGCACACTATCATCATTCATCAAACATGAGATACTAATTAGACCATATATTGGTCATTAGTCCACCTATAAACCATACTCATTTGCAAAGACATCAATTCAAATTACTTACACATCTTCATTCACACAAACATATAACTTACATCTGACACTAACCACAAGTGTCACCACACTATAAAACGCGTTCTAGCTATTTCGTCCATGGCATCATAAAATCTCAAACATCAAAGCACATCAATTTAACTCTACTCTAAGCAATTCAAAACATATCATGTACCTTCCATAGCAATTAAACATATATTAGTCAACCATAGACTCTTATCACGTAAACACACATTATCATACTAACACTTATCCGACAAGTGTTATCATTCCTAATCACATTCGTATCCCATTATCATTTCATTTCATGTCTAAGCATCATCATCCTCATAGCCGCAAGCAATTAATCTACCTCATAACTAAGGCACACGCTTTCGCACTACCTACACTTAAGGAAAACACATCTAAGAGTGGTATAAGTTTAGGCAACCTATCATAGAAACCTACTTCACTTAGACCGAAGCTCTGATACCAAGTTGAAACGCCCCTCACCCGACTATAAAATTGACCAAAAATTAAAACTTTTTGCTGAAATGCATGATCGGGAATGACCTCATGTCACTCCTTGCTAAAATGACATAAATACATTACCATTTAGCCCTTGAAAATATCTTTAACATAAAATAGACTCAAATACCTTTCCAACGGTATAAGCCATGACTTCTAACTCCTAACGGTTTAGTTTTTACGACATAAACAAGACCAGCAAAAAAAAAACTAGGATCATCAGACCCCTTAGCCGGCGGCTAAGGGTCATCAAAACCCTCCTTAGCCGGCGGCTAAGGGTCCTAACCAAGGTTGTCAAAATCGCGATCCTGATCGTAGGATCGTACGATCCTACGATCCCACACACAAAAAACGATCAAGATCGTAACTAGATCGCAATTCAAGTAGGATCGTATCAGGATCGTAGGATCGTAGATAGGATCGTAGGATCGGATCGGATCGCGTAGGATCGTAGAATAGCCTTATTTTGGACTTTTGTTAATTTAGGCTAAGGTTTATAAATTTTCATCAAGGCGGTTTCATATTTTTTTCTATCCATAACCATTTAACGATTGAAACATGAAGTAGGTGCACGTATGTTGTATTTTTTTAATCCAAATCATTCATTTATCGATTGAAGCATGAATGAACTTTGTGCAAGTATGTATTACAATATATCTAATGTTCTATTACCATGGTACTTGAACATATAAATTTTTTCTTTTTATCATCCATTTAGATTCGTTTATCATATAAGGGGGAATATCATATATACCTAATAAAATTTGAAAAATTAAATATTTCTCAAAAACACAAGTTATCAATGTATGATGTAAAATGCTATTATAGAATGTTTGGATAAAAAATGTAAATATTGAAGTGTTTTGGGATATATGTAAATGCTCATCATATAAAATATTATATAAAAACATATAGAAATATAAAAAAATAACCTTATACAAAAATATATATGTTTTCATAGGATCTTACGATCCCGATCCGATCTTACGATTACGATCTTGCAAAGCCGAAAACGATCCTAAGTAAGATCCCGATCCTGACAACCTTGGTCCTAACCGATGGCTAAAGGCCACCAGATCGCCCAAAATCACCCGTTATGTCTTTTTGACCCAAAACTTGACTTTCGGGACTCAATACTCTACAAAAACTTCCAGAACTCATTAAAACATCATAAGACATCATTCTCATACACATGAGTTGTTGGATCGGGGGTAACGTTCCTACCCGTTTATGGTGAGATATGCGTTGGATCAGGGGACACGTTCCGTCCTAGTTATGGTTGTTTGTGCGTTTGCATGTTAGCCTGTATAATTGCTAGCTTAACTGTCCTGCCATGTTTTGTTTTATTAATCACAATAATTGATTTAAATCTTGTATTGGTGTCGTAAAACCTATGACTCTCACCAACCTTTGTGTTGACGTTTTTAAGCATCATTTTCAGGTGAGTATCGTGATGATAAGAAGGATGTTAGGAAGAGTGGCTAGAGAGAGACCCTAGGCATTGCTTGTGGAGTTGTCTTTTCTAGTCTTTTCATTTATGACATTTGTTTTGCTTGATACTTGTTAGTTGGAGATTGTTAGTATTTGGATTATTTTGTTCGTGTACGACATTACTTTAGTAATGCAAGACTCCTTTATCTTGTGTTGGGTATTGTCATGACACATAGTATCTATTTGGTTATTTCCTTCATTTAGATTTCTCTATAGTAGACACCATTGTGTTGTGATGATATTCATTCTCATTACGCCTCGTGTTTCCGCCTTGGCAGGGTGTGACAGATTGGTATCAGAGCCTTTGGTTATAGAGAAGTAGGTGGTTGAGCCTAGACTATAACCTAGGGGTCCTTCATGTAGATGCATTTAGGGCTTAAGTGTTAGATGCTATAACTGCTATGCTTCCCCTTTATTTTTGCATAGCTTATATATCTCATATTTTGCTAAGTTGTCATTGAGTTATTTTGCTTACCCTTATCTGGTATGATATGTATTACTTTCTTAGTATTTTAGCTATGTTTTTACCCCACCCGTAAGAAGTCTCGTTGGGGAACCGTTCTCTCAAACTGGATTAGCGTTATAAGGTTCCATTAAGGGAGCTATTGTGGAACCGATGGAGATAGGATAGTTGATCATTGGTTTTTTTTTTTTTTTTTTTTTTTTTTTTCTTGTTGTTTTCTGGTTTCTTTTAGGATGCACGTATGTAGGATTGGGACCTGCGGAGTCGGGTGATTCTTGTAGAGGCAAAGTCAAACCCAAGCGAGGCCCAGCATACGTTTATCCTGTCCTTTACCTCGTCATGTTGTTATTGATTATTTCTTTTGGATATTTTGTATTTTGGGAGTTGTTGCGAGATTTTTGTTCCTTTATGTCGTTTTTTCGTATTTTTATTTTCGTATATAGTAGTAGTTATTGATGAAGCATATCCTTTACTGTGTATGTTGGAGTGGTTTAAGATGTGGTAATGTGGTATTTGTGCCTCATATGTAAATTATGATTGACAAATGGGTATTATTGGAAGTAAGTTGAGTGTGACAAGAGGGCACTTCTAATTATTGGTGGCTCCAACTTATTATAATGGTATCTTAACATAGAATTGGACCATGATGCATTTTATTTGTGTTTGGTTGTAAGGTGGTAGTGTAATATGTTTTCCTTTTTGATATGTGTATTCATGATAAAGATGGTGGTATGGGTAAGTGAATTCTTTTTCGCTTACCCTAATTGGAGGTTTGTTGAGGTTTAATTTGTATAGATTAGTAAGTTTGCCCTCAATCTATCTAGTAAGTTGCGGATAAATAGTATTGCTATTTCAGAGGTTGCTCGTTTGCTCGGGTTGTTTGTTCGGATTTCACTAGTCTAAGCTCTAGCATCCCTTCATCGTCACTTTTGTTAGTTATAGGATTCTTAATTATTCCAAATTTTACGTCGTGTTGTTATATTGGTTGTTCGGATATGCTCTTTCGGATATAGGCGCGTTTCGTTAGTTCTTTCGTTGCATTGATTTCTCGTATGAGTATCAAGCGTTTTTTAAGCACTAATTGTTCCTAACATATTAGTGTGTATCATTACTCCCTTGATTGTATATCCCTTGGTTTTCGTAACCCATTGGCGACGTGTTAGTATCGATGCTTTTAGGTTTGCGTTGTCGATCGTTATTTTGGATAAGACCGTACGTTTTCTTTTGGGTACGTAACGTCTTGCATGAGTTTTCTTGTACGAGTTCGTTTGATTCTATTTTGAGTATATGGTTCCTGGTATTTTTTTTCGTTTTCAAACAATAGAATTGTGTTAGAGTCTGTATGGTGTTTTATGATCCATTTTGGTATTATGGTGTCCTTTGTTGAGTAACATATTTTATAATTGATATATTTTATAATTGATGTCTAATTATAAAAACCCTTTGGAAGTATTGTGTTGGTGTTTGTAGAAAATTGTGTATAAAATGATCTTTGTAAATAGATTTTTATTTTATTATAAAAAGCAGGTTTAAAGTGATTCATAGTGGTAAGGTACGATACACCATTAGATAACAGTCTCTAGATTTTTTTATGACAACCAGAATGAATTTTATAAAGATTACATTTAAAACAATTTTATTTATTCTTTAAAATGATTTTTATACTTAAAGTAACTTCTTTATTTTAAATTGATTTTTATAAAAACATTATTTAATTTGGTCGTTCGAGTAAAGTCGATAATTGGTACAAGAATTTCCGTCTTTGGTATTGATTTTTTTCTATGTGTTCATTTGTCGTGGTACGCTTGTTGATTTTCTTTTGTTGCATTTTCACTCGGTGCATATACATATCCTTTCTTTCAAAGGATTCTTATGTCATTTGATCCACGTCTAATTGCATATGTAGAACCTCCTATATGCACTCTAGCCTTTGACTCGATAATCGTTTGTTATCTTATTCGATTGTTCGTAACCTTTGGAGTTTGGTTATACCGTTGAGTCGTGGAAGCTTTGATGTGATTGTCAGAAAGGACAAGTTGTCCATGAGGAA
Organism: Tanacetum coccineum; assembly: GCA_026074375.1. Lineage (NCBI taxonomy): Eukaryota > Viridiplantae > Streptophyta > Magnoliopsida > Asterales > Asteraceae > Tanacetum > Tanacetum coccineum. Next base: position 35,436 of record BQNB010026930.1, read on the forward strand.
GTTTGTAATAGTATGTTATGAGAAGATGGTTAGAATACCGTTGGAAGGTGATGAGATACTTCAAGTTCATAGGGAACGTACCTTGGGAGCCACCAAAGCTCTAATGAACGATAAGGTAGATGAACCTAGGATAAGTGATATACCCGTAGTGTGCAATTTTATTGATGTGTTTTCAAAAGATTTATCGATGACAACCTCAGTGACAAGTTGAGTTCCATATAGACTTAGTTCCTGGAGCGACGCCGGTTGCGAAGTCTCCATATCATTTGGCACCCTCAGAAATGCAAGAATTGTCTGAACAACTTCAAGAGTTGGAAGACAAGGGTTTCATATGACCTAGTCACTCTCCGTGGGGAGCACCCGTGTTATTCATGAAGAATAAGGATGGTTCTTTTTGCATGTGTATTGATCATAAGGAGTTGAACAAATTAACTGTTAAAAAAACATTATCCACTCCATAGGATTGATGACTTGTTTGATCAGTTATGAGGAGTGTGTCCTTTCTTAAAGATAGATTTTCAGTCAGGATATCATCAGCTACGAGTGCATGAGGATGCCATTCCAAAGGCCACATTTTAAACGAGATACAGACATTTTGAGTCTACGGTTATGCCTTTTGGGTTAACCAATGCACCAGCAGTTTTCATGGACTTAATGAACCAGGTTGCAAACCATACTTAGGTAGGTTTGTCATCGTATTCATTGATGACATTTTGGCCTACTCAAAGTCGAAGGAGGAACATGAAGTTCATTTGAAGTTAGTGTTGGAGTCACTGAGAAGGAGAAGTTGTATGCTAAGTTTTCTAAGTGTGAGTTTTGGTTGGAAGAAGTGCATTTTCTTGGTCACGTGGTCAACCATAACGTAATCACGTGGACCCAAGTAAGAGTGAGGCAGTAAGGAATTAGATGATTATTCTTAGGATTGGCGGGTTACTACCTACGTTTATCGCGATTTTTTTTAGATTGTTGAACCCCCTTACCGAAGCTCGACATAATTGAATACAATATATAAATATTGCCTACATTGCCCGTGATGATGTTCAACCCATAACATCCTGTATCCGATATGATATACGTTCGTTTCCAGTGATAGCTAGTCACCCGAACGGGGAGGTCAATCCCAAATAGATCTATCTATAATCATTCGCGCTCATATTCCTGTAATTGATAGTTTATAATTCATGGGCATAGTGGGTTATCGCTACTTAGACAACACGTAATCATGATAAAATGTACACTTGCGTCCAATTTGTAAAACATGCATATGTTTCTCACCCCAAAAACTTGTAAATCAATAATTGTAAAACATAGGGTATGATACTCACTTGATGTGAGTAAACTGATAACAAATATCCCAAGTAAAAATGCGTCATCACTAAACATGCCCGAATGCAACCTTGTGTGGATAAGTAGAGAAAAGAAAACCAATCACACCCTTGTGATTAACAACCTTGGCTTGAAAATATAAGGTGAAAACCCTAATTTCAACCAAAAACCCTAATCTTGCAATATCTTGTTAAAACCCTTTCAAAGCTTAACCAACCCTTCAATTCTTCTTAGAATACCTTAAGTATGATGTATAAACACTAATATGGTGAAAGAAAATCAAGCTATGGATTGTGTATTAAAGGGGTTTGATGCCGTGAGTTTGAGAGAGAAGAGAGAAAGAGTTTTGTGATTTTTGGTTAAGTGTTTATGAAAGAAAGAGTGAATGCATGTGCTATTTATAGTGCTTAGGAGATATTATCAAGCCTCAAGTGCATGTGCTAGGGATAAGAAAGAGAGGTGGCTCATAGGAAGGCACAAGGAAACCAAGGGGTGAAGTATCTAGATATTTTAGGGCCTTAGTCACCAACTTGATGATTCCTTGGTTCTATCCCTAAAAATTCGATCACATATATATATATAAGATGATATTTTGATTATTTTGTGTATTGGGTATAATCGTGGGTATTCGTTTAAGCGTAGTTAGGTTTTGGTGCTTTCGGGAATGCCGAAACGCATTTTATCGTGAAACGTAAGCATTTTACGTAACCAATAAAAATATGATGAACAAAGTTAATAATTATCCTCTAAATAATCATATAACACTTGTTAGATATAAACTTTTAATTGTTTAATGCCCGTTTACATTGTATGATCATTTTCAGTTTACGCGATTTAACTTAACGTTTACGGTTTAAGAGCAAACGCGTAAAACCCTAAAAATAAATTGTGAATTACATAATGTCATACAATGACCTAAAACACGAGGTGTTATAGAAACCCTACTTGTGAGAATGTAAAGTATTTATAGGCCAAGGGAAGGTTTAGGGTTACATGGTTTTAAGTATTAAGTGACCAACACACACCAAAGGTGTGCGTGTTTGTTTGTTCGGCCGAAATCAACCACAAGGACCATATGGTTCTTTTTTTGAGTCTTAGTTCAATACTTAGTGCTCAAATATAACAACCTACAATTTTCCTCTCTGTAATTATCCATCTATTAAATTAGATGCAATTTTCCTCGATATAATTTCCATCTATTAAATTAGATGCAACCATTTTCATGGAAAGATTTTTTGCTTTATTCCATCCATAATGTAACGTAACTTACATTTCAAAAGTAAACGTGCTCACGCAACCTACCAATGCCAATTTCATCAACGTTTATAGCAAGTAAACGTTATAATATGTCAAGCAATATGTTCTAAACTCCATTTTTACCATATGTTATCTATTTAATGTACCATTCATAACATTTATTATAAAATGAACATTATACGTTAACATTTATATCAAAAACCCAACTACATGTAATGTTTACATGCAATCCTAATATACAAGCTTTCAAGGCATGTGTACAAGTTACCAATGCATAATATTTGAATATCTTTTCCCTCCAAAACTATAGTATAATTCCTTTAAGCTTATAGTACAGCTTGATTAAGCACATTATTCTAATAAGCTTCATTTCCCTCCAAATTATATAGGTTTTTCGTACCACCTCTTAAGCTCAATTTACAAACACTCGATGCACAACATTTGAACTATAGTTACCCTCTAATCTCACCCCTACTCGTCCTAAATCCAAAACCCTAACCCGAAACCCTAATGAACCTGTAACACCTTAAACTAGTTTGAACCAAGCCAAAACTAAGCAAGCACCCTCCAACATGATCTACCACCTTTTCCTCATCACCCTAACACCTTGTCACCACCTTTCTAGCTCCCTTTCACCTCCTTGTCACCACTTTGTCACCTTGCACTCTAAGTAAAGCACCTTGTCACCACCCATTCACCACCATGCCGCCACCTCACCTCCTTGTCACCACCCTTGTTAACCGAACCCCTTCCAACCTCTCAACACCTCTATAAGCTAGTCCCTAGCCTCTAATAGTCACACCTAGCTAACCCTTGGCCACCACTCTTTACAACTTGGCCACTACTCCACACAAACTTGGTCACCACTCCTATTTCAACCCTATATATACACACACATACATGTACACCTTCAAAACTCACCACTAAGTTCCATACTACCTCAAAACTATGTTCTAGCCAAGCTAAGGAAGGAAAAGGAAAGGTCTTTAAGCTAGTAGAAACCAAGGAACAAGAGAAGAAAGGTTCTTGATTCATCTCCAAGCTTTCGGGTTACATTTTATCATTTTTGACCCATATCAAGCCATTTTCGATCCATTCAAGCTCTAGTAAGCCTCATAACTTGTTCTATAAGCTCTTGTCATATTTTAGATCATGTATAAGATTTCTATAATTCATATGTTTAAGCTCTTTAAAACCCTAAGGCAAAACACGCTTGGTTTTCTAAAACAAACGGCCCATTAAAACCCTAAAAAGCTCTTTTCGTGAACCTAATAAAACTATAGCCATAAGCTGTTGCAATATGCTTATTTTCTATAAGCTTCACTTATCACTTTTAAACCTTAAAACTAATCCTAAAAGGCCCTAACCCATCGGATTATTGTTTTAAACCAAAACGTACCCATTTTGGATTTTAAGTAACTATACAGCAGTTCCTTCATCATCGAAGACCCCCCTCCCCCAGTCTGCTGTCCTCCAACACCCTGTGTATGATTGAAACTCTGTGTTGGCTAGCAATATCTATAGCTAGTGCACTTTGATCCTGCATAAAGACCGCCGCGACGCCGCTGCGCGCTACCACCCGCTTGACCCCACATACAATTAAAATCGCTCACGCTCACCTGCGTTTTTGGCACCTCCCTCATAACAGCACACAACTACAATTCTCACCTCCGACCATCTAGCGGTCCCCCCTAACGCTTTCTAACACTTTTTGAAATTACTCTAAAACTTTCAGGCCAAAAGTGTAAATATCTAAAGTAGACACCCATAGGGGCATGTTTTTGCCAATTTCAAGTTCATGGGTTTAATATATATATAAGCTATAATTAAAGGTTTAAAAGTGTTTAGTTCCTATATTACAAAGGGTATATATTGTCATTTTCATATTCTCAAGGGTATAAAATGTAATATTTTTATATTAATTATAAAAATATATTTAAATATTATAAGACTTGATTTTATTAAAACCCAATACATTTATCGTTTCATTCATCGATCGAAACACTATAAAATAATTATGTTATATATTTAACATAATTTATCATCCACTAGCTTTTGAAGAAACTTAAAACGATAAAATCCTATCATTTAAACTATAATGTATCACGTTACTAGAAAATTTCATGTGAGGGGTTTTCATTTGGGTAGACGTTTTGACGAGTTGTTGGATTTACGATTTAAAGTGTCCTAGCTCCTCAAACGTTTACTACATGACCTCTGGATTATGATAGCCCGACGAACATGATACGATGTTTTACAAATAATAGAACCAAAATCATTTACGTTAAACTTTATGAAATAAAGTTTTAAATCAATCAAACTATGACTTGACATATTACCCCAGGTTGCGTGACGAGGCCGTTTATTTCCAATTGAGTCACTTTTAACGTCAATCAACTACCTTATTTAATCTAGCCTAATCTCCATTCACAACTAATCCACAACAAAACCACACCTAAATCTAACCTAATCCCTTCATTTCTATTGTTGCAACTCTCATTCAACTCTCATCTCACCAAGAACATAATATTGAACTAGTGAAACAAAGTAGCATCATTATTTATGAAATCTTGTTTTATAATCTTTCAAAAAAATTAAAACACAACATGTGGATGTATGGATCTTGAACATATGAGAAAGAACATAAGTAAATCACAAGAAAAGATTCAAGACACTTACAAGAATGAAGAACAAGTAGAGAAATCACAAGATCTATACCCCAAAATAATAGATCTATAAAACCCAACAACAAATCTTGAAACCCTAACTTAGATCTTGAAGAAAAACCTTTAAACCAAAGAACCAATACTTCAAACCACCTTAGATGTTCTTAGAAATGAACCTAGTATGCTTGGATTATGCAAGAAATCAAAGATATGGAAACCCTAAAAGGGTGTATGTTTGCCGTGAGCTAGGAGAGCAAAAGAGGGAGAGAAAACAAATTTTGGAGACTATGAAATGAGAAGTGAAACCCTAGTTGTGAGAATGTAAAGTATTTATAGGCCAATGGAAGGTTTAGGGTTACATGGTTTTAAGTATTAAGTGACCAACACACACCAAAGGTGTGTGTGTTTGTTTATTCAGCCAAAATCAACCACAAGGACCATATGGTTCTTTTTTTTGAGTCTTGGTTCAATACTTAGTGCTCAAGCTTAGTCAAATAAGGTCAAAGATCTAAATATAAGTCTTACAAGAGTGTAAGAGCTCACATGTTGGTAGAGCATGGTAAGTGTGCATGAGAATGACTCTCTCATGTGTCACTTTCATACACATGCATGAGAAATTCAAGAAAAGATGCCTTTGATTTAATTTCAAGGCTCAATGTGCATTTGGTTTGGTTTTAGGTGTCCAATATATAACAAGATGGGAGGTGAATGAAATTTTTGACTTATGAATATGAGATGGACGATAACTAAAGTTTACACGAAAAGATTTCGGGTTTTCGGGGTTCCGTTAGGTCAAAAAAGCAAAAAACGCAATTTAAACGTTAAGATGTAAAAATAAATACCGGGAGTGATCGTAAACTACGAAACACTTACAAAAGATAAAATAATTCATATAATATCTAAACTAATCAAAATCCGAGGTCGAAACGCGTCCGATGACGTTTTTTAGATTTACGCGGGTTAACTTTCCGGGTAAACTGCCGAATTCAAACGTAACGTATAAAAGTCAAAAATAATGATCGGAAAAGTTTAAAATGTTGACCTGAAATTCTAGGGGTGTGACATCTACATTTTACAAACCTATGAATTCACCAACATTATTGTTGACATTTTAAAGCAATGTTTTTCAGGAGGTCAATAAGGCAGGAGGTGCAAGGGATAAATTAGTGGTTATATTTTGGATGTCACATGTATAAAGATTTGGTCGCATTACATTTTGGAGATACATTTTTTATGGACTAGAATCTTTGTATTTTAAACAATGAACAAGTGAAGCTTCGGGCTTTTGTAACAAACAATTTGTTAAATCTAATGTATCAGTTTTAAACGACTTTTAATGGTCGTTCTTATATATATCTTATGCTATTGATCTGTGAAGTACCACCCCTAGACCCATATTCCGATGTGACCTAATTTGAGAGTGTTACAGATTGGTATCAAGAGCCAAGGTTATAGAGAACCAAGTCAAATGTTTTTGCTGGACTATAACCGTTTTCAAACATTGCATTCATACAAAAAGGAGTTTTCACGGGACATACATACACTAGTTGTTGCATTAGTTGGTCACACTAGATGCATTCATGATTGATATACATGTTTATAATATATATTATGTATATTACGATACGAGTCTTATATAAATATACTTATATAAGCTACTTTTGATTTTCAGTTTTTGTCATGTCAAATTCAGAGGATTCCACGGTCACTTACATGGAGGTATCTAGTCCGTTCGAGGATCTGTCAGATATAGGATCTCCATGAGTCGTTGTACACGAATACGATGGACTGCCCATGATTCTAGAGGACCCTTATGCATATGTGGAGGTCGCTCTTCAGGCCCCACCATCACCGGATTTTGTTCCTGAGCCTGTGTATCCAGAGTTCATACCATTTGAGGATGATGTACTTCCAGTTGTGGAGCAGCCACTGCCTGTTGCTGTCTCACCCACTGGTGATTCACCAGGTTACATTGCTGAGTCCGATCCTGATGAGGATCTGAAGGAGGAGGATGATAAAGATCTTACGGAGGATCTAGCTGATTATCCCATTGACAGAGATGATGATGATGATGAGGAGGAGGAGGAGTCCTCTAGAGATGATGCTAATGACAAGGATGAGGACGGGGACAAGGATGAGGAGGGGGAGGAGCACCCAGCTTTGGCCGACTCTATCCCACCACCATCGGTATATCATACCACAGCTAGGATGTCTATCCCAGCTCAGGCACCTGTACCATTTCTATTTAAGGCAGATGTTGAGAGACTTCTTGCCTTGCATACTCCACCACCATCTCCACTTACTCCATTATCATCACCACTTCACCATATACCATCTCCACCATTACGTATATCACCATCACCACTACCTGCTAGTCCTACCCACTCTTTAGGTTATAGAGCAGCCATGATCCGGCTGAGGGCTGAGTCACCATCTACTTCCCATCCACTATCATTACCACCACCTATCATACTTTTATGTACCACAGTATCTATGGCTATGATGAGAGCTGCCGCACCATCCACTTACTGTTTAGCACCTCGATCGATGACACCACCATCAGAGGCACCTCTATCAGGGATACAACCACTTCTACCTCTACCATTACCTACATCAGCCCCACCTTTGATTCTACCCTCTACTGACCGTAGGGTGGATGTTCTCGAGGTTTTGTTACCACCTCGGAAGAGATTATGCATTGCTTCTGGTCCTAGGTATGAGATCGGAGAGAGCTTATCTGCCCCTACTGCTAGACCGATTGGAGGATTTAGGGCAAACTATGGTTTTGTTGCCACCTTGGATGCTGAGATTAGGCTTGACCCAGAGAGATAGAGATAGGCTATGGGATTACTGATGTCTGGGAGGATCCAGGTGAGATTGCAGAGGAGATACCAGCGACTGATGTAGTAGAGTTGAGTCAGAGGATGACAGATTTTGTCACTACTTTTAGACATGACACAGATGAGATTTATGGGAGACTTAACGAGGCATAGGATGCTAGATTAGTGTTGAGCGATCAGCTTAACTTGCTACGTAGAGATAGGTGCTCCCATGCCCACACTACTTTATTATGGAGAAAGAGGCCAAACTTTCTCATAAGGCATGGAGACGGTCTATGGATGCTAGTGACATTGCACGTTCTGAGGTTATGGCATTGCGTACTACAAGCACAGAAGACTGAGATTAGAGAGTTGCGGGCAACAGACCGCAGATGATAGACAAGCTTCTTTAGAGGCACTGAATCTGCTAAGGACATTGCAGACTCAGATGGCAGCACTATAGAGTCAGCAGAGACCTGCTAGAGACCCAGTACATCCTGATGTACCGGAGGAGGCCGGTAGTAGTTCTTAGATCTGGTTATGTCATTAGCTATTTTGTATAGCATATAAGTATTACGGGTAACTCCCGGATAGTATGGCTCTAGGTTGTATGTTTTTATCTTGTAACCTAATCGTAGCAATCATTTTGTAACCGAACCGGTCATGTATGTTTTCTAGATTATATATGGAATTGATGTATTATGTCATGTCTGTAATTAAATTTGTTATGAATGAATGTCGACTTAGCTACACCATTGTAAATTTCAATTCAGTTGTATATTTCACTGTGTGATGTGATCTCACTTTATTTATTATGTATATGTCATGTCGCGGTTATGATTGTATGAAATCTAATGTGGATTATATTTTCTTGTGATTTGAAGAAAATGCCTCCAAGGAAAGCACCCAAAACCAGAACCACAAGGGCATCACCAGCCACAACAACCACCACCACTACCCCCATAACTGATGAGCAACTTAAGGTACTAATTGCCCAAGGAGTTGTTGATGTGTTGGCAGAACATGATGCAACCAGAAGCAGAAATGGCAAAGATAGCCATGATGATTCAGGAATGGGTATTAGAAGGACAAAACAAGCTGCTAGAGAGTGTACCTACACAGACTTCCCCAAATATCAACCCCTGAACTTCAAGGACACCAAAGGAGTTATGGGTCTCATGTAGTGGTTTGAAAAGATAGAAACTGTATTCCATATCAGCAACTATACAGTTACATGCCAAGTCAAGTACGCAACTTGTACTCTGCAAGGATTTGCTCTTACGTGGTGGAAATCACACGTTAAGACTGTTACCCATGAAGTTGCATATGCAATGACATGGAAAACCTTGAAGAAAATGATGACTGGCAAGTACTGCCCAAGGGGCGAGATTAAAAAGCTTGAGATTGAGATTTGGAATTTGAAGGTTAAAGGTACTGATGTGGTAAGCTATAACCAACATTTTCAGGAGTTGTCACTAATGTGTTCGAGAATGTTCCTTGAAGAGTCAGATGAAATTGAAAAGTATGTCGGCGGTTTGCCCGACATGATTCATGGAAGTGTAATGGCATCTAGGCCGAAGACCATGTAGGAGGCAATTGAATTTGCCACTGAACTGATGGACAAGAAGATCAATACCTTTGCTTAACGTCAGGCTGAGAACAAGAGAAAGTTTGATGACACTTCCAAGAACAATCAAAAACAACAACAGCCTCCCAAAAGGCATAATGTGGCACAAGCTTATACTATAGGGCCTGGTGAGAAAAAACCTTACGGAGGATCTAAACCTATGTGTTCCAAATGTAACTATCACCATGATGTTCCATGTGATCTCAAATGAGACAAGTGCAACAGAGTTGGAGTACTACAAATGCTAATACTGCTAATAACCAAAGTGGCACTAGGGTAGGTTAAAAAGCTACATGCTTTGAGTGTGGAGCCCAAAGACATTTCAAGAGGGAGTGTCCAAAACTAAAGAACAACAACCGTTGTAATCAAGTTGGGAATGGCAATGCTCCAGCTAAAGTGTATGCGGTAGGCCATGCAGGGACAAACCCAGACTCAAACGTCGTTATAGGTACGTTCATTCTAAACAACCGCTAGGCTTCTATCTTATTTGATACGGGTATCGATAGGAGTTTTGTGTCTATTACATTTAGCTCCCAAATTGATATCACACCAACTACCTTAGATCATTATTATGATGTTGAACTAGCTGACGGGAGAATAATTGGGTTAAACACAATCATACGAGGTTTTACATTAAACTCTTAAATCATCCATTCAATATCGACTTAATGCCCGTAGAACTTGGTAGTTTCGATGTCATAATTGGTATGGATTGGTTGGCAAAGTACCAAGCTGTCATTGTTTGTGCCGAGAAAATCGTTCGTATTCCCTGGGGAAATAAAACCTTAATTGTTCATGGTGACGGAAGCAACCGGGGAAACAAAACTCGTTTGAACATCATCTCGTGCACAAAAACACATAAGTACATGCTAAAAGGATGTCACATCTTTTTGGCACATGTTACTATAAAGGAGACTAAAAGAACAGTCATAAGAAAAGCACTTGAGATGTTACCGTTCGTTCGAGATTTTTCCTAAAGAGCATTCCGAAGATTTTTGGGATCTCCCCTATACGCGAATCAGGACAAGTGGAATTCCAAATCGATTTGATACATGGTGTTGCACCTGTAGCACGGGCACCTTCGATAGCTCCATCTGAATGAAAGAATTGTCGGGACCATAAAGGAGCTATCCGACATAAGGCTTTTACTATGGCCTTTATTCCTCACCTAGGGGAGCTCCAATCTTGTTTGTCAAGAAGAAGGAAGGATAATTTCAAATGTGCATCGACTACCGAGAACTAAACAAACTGTCGGTGAAGAATCGTTATCTAGTCCCAAGGATCGACGATTGATTTGATCAACTACAATGATCCAGCTTTATTCTAACCGATAGACCTATCATCAGGTTATCACCAGCTTCGAGCACGTGAAGAAGATATTCTAAAGACGACATTCAGAACTCGATATGGTTATTACGAGTTCCAAGTTATGCCATTTGGTTTGACGAACCCATCGGCAGTATTTATGGATCTCATGAATCGGGTGTGCAAGCCATACTTGGATAAGTTTGTGAGTGTCTTTATTGATGATATCCTTATCTATTCCAGGAACAAGAAGGAACATGAGGAATCTTAAGGACATTATGGAATTGTTTAAGAAATGGGGTTGTACAGCTAAATTCTCTAATGTAAATTTGGATTCCCAGGTATTAATTTCTCGGCCCACGTGGACCTGATAGTCAAGCTTCACCGTGGTTCCCGCTAAGATCGAATCATAATAAGATTGGGCATCTCCTAAAACACCAACGGAGATTCGTCAATTTTTTGGTCTTGTTGGGTATTACCGAAGATTCATTGAAGGATTTTCGAAGATCGCCAAGTCGATGACCAAGCTTACTCAGAAAGGATTTAAGTTTGATTGGGGTGACAAGGAGGAAGCCGCCTTCCAGTTAATAAAGCAGAAGTTGTGCAGTGCCAGTTTTTGTCTGTTTTTGGTCATTTAAGCTCGTTTTTAGAGGTAAAAGATATGTGTAATTAAGCACTTATCAATCATGCCAATTGAAATTTCTTAAGAAGAACTATACGACTCATGATTTGGAACTTGGAGCAGTAGTGTTCGCTCTAAAGATTTAGAGGCACTCTCTGTATGGAACGAAGTGTATAGTGTTCACTAATCATAAAAGTTTACAACACATTCTTGATCAGAAGGAATTGAACATGAGACAATGTCGTTAGTTAGAGTTTCTCAGTGATTATGATTGTGAGATTCGTTATCACCCAGAGAAATCCAATGTCGTTGCTGACGCTTTGAGCAGGAAGGAACAAGATCAACCATTACAGGTCGAGCCTTAGTTATGACTATGGGCTTAGATCTCCCCAAGCAAATTCTATAAGCACAAATCGAAGCACAGAAACCAAAGAACATCAAGAACGAAGATGTAGGAGGTATGATCAGGAAGGATATACTAAAGGAGAAGTTGGAACCACGGGCGGATAGAACCTTATGCTTAAATGGCAGGAGTTGGTTACCCTGTTATGGCGATCTGAGGACTGTGATTATGCATGAGTCCCACAAGTCCAAATATTATATCCATCTAGGTTCTGACAAAATGTGTCAGGACATGAAAAAGCTATATTGGTGGCCCAATATGAAGGCCGACATCGCCACCTATGTTAGCAAGTGTTTGACATGTGCTAAGGTTAAGGCTGAACACCAAAGGCCATTGGGTTTGTTGATGCAACCCGAGATACCTCAGTGGAAGTGGGATAATATCACTATGGATTTTATCATAAAGCTTCCTAATTCGTCACAGGGTTATGACACCATTTGGGTGATTGTTGACCGACTTACCAAATCTGCAATTTTCTTACGAATGAGGGAAAATGATCCCATGGAAAGATTGGCAAGAATGTACCTGAAAGAGGTAGTCAAGAGGCATGTAATACTTGTCTCAATCATCTGTGACAGTGACCCTAGGTTCGCATCAAATTTATGGATGTCACTTTAGAAGGCATTGGGTATGAATTTGGATATGAGTACCGCATACCACCCGTAAACTAACGGACAAAGCGAGAGAACTATCCAAACTATCGAGGATATGCTAATTGCTTGCGTGATAGACTTTGAGAATGGTTGGGTTAAACATTTGTCATTGGTCGAGTTTTCATATAACAATAGTTATCACGCTAGCATCAAGGCTGCACCATTTGAAGCACTTTACGGTCAAAAGTGTCGTTCATTTGTTTGTTGGGCCGATGTTGGAGAAGTTCAACTCACCGGTCCAGAAATAGTTCAAGAAACAACTGAAAAAGTCATTCAGATCAAACAAAGAATTCAAGCCGCTCGTGATCGACAAAAGAGTTACGCCGATTTAAAGCGTAAGCCAATGGAATTTCAAGTTGGGGATAGAGTTATGCTTAAGGTTTCACCTTAGAAAGGAGTAGTACATTTTGGCAAACGGGGGAAGCTAAACCTCAGATATGTTAGACCTTTTAAGGTGTTGGAAAAGGTTGGATCCATTGCTTACAAGCTTGAGCATCCTTAAGACTTGAGCAGGGTTCACAATACATTTCATGCATCCAACTTGAAGAAGTGCTATGCCGACGAACCATTAGCCGTTCCGTTGGATGGACTTCATATTGATGACAAGCTTTATTTTGTCGAGGAACCAGTAGAAATCATGGACCGTGAAGTTAAACGATTGAAACAAAGCCATATCCTAATTGTTAAGGTTTAATGGAACTCTAGGAGAGGTCCTGAGTTTACATGGGAACGTGAGGATCAATTTCGGCAGAAATATCCACATCTCTTCACAAAAACCGCTCCATCGTCAAGTGCCGCATCTTAAGCCTTGAGGACAAAGCTCATTTAACGGGGAAAGACTATAACACCCTGTGTTTTCAGGTCATTTCACGACGTCATTTATTACACTAATTATTTTTAGTCTCGTAGGCGTTTACTTTTAATTTTAACCGTTAAGTTAAATCGCGTAAGCTAAAAATTAACATTTAATGTAAACGGGCATAAAACAATTAAATGTTTACGTCAAGCAAGTGTTAGATAATTATTTGGAGGATAATTATTAACTTTGCACATTTTGTTTTTATTGGTTACGTAAAGTGTTTACGTTTCGCGATAAAATACATTTAGGCATTCACAGAACCACCAAAACTTATCTACGCTTCAACAAATACCTATCTTTATACCCAATACTCAAAGTTTTATAAAACTTCACCCACATTTATCATATAGGCTGAATTCTATATAAAGGAAACAAACCAAAACCTACACATTACAAGTTATACCATTATACTTAATCTTTACAACTTATAACTCCAAGATATACTAGAAATATCACACAAAATATCAAGGATGCAACTAGTCCCTCCCCCCTATTTTTTAGATACAAACATAGTCCCAAAGGGACATGAAGCACACAAATCACCAACTAGTACCAAATTCTTCCTTATTTCCCTTATCTTGTCTTAGACTTTCCTAATAGTCTAATTGACTAGTCTTTATAGTATATAAAGGTGCATAGCTAGAATAGATATCATACAACTCATTTCATTAACCAAAAACCAATACAACTCTCTTGTTTCTCTCCTCCTAGGCCACAGCCAAACACAAGCACCCTTAAATAATTCACATAATTTTATTTACCAAGTATACAAGTGTTCTAGTATCACATCTAAGATATCCTAAGTGGTATTAAAGGCTTGGTTTAGTGTTTAAAAGGGTTAATCAAAAAAGGTTTAAGATTAGGGTTTCTTGGAAATTAGGGTTTTCTAAGTCTTAGAAGCTTGGGTTTTGGTACTAAACTAGGGTTTAGATCTTGTTACTCTTCATCACACTTCATATTAAGGTCATCTAAAAACCCTACACTCTTTAGATTTGTGATTTTATGTGTATATGATGTTTATATAGTAAATCACCATCCATGAAACATATTAACATGTAAAATGGATTTTTACTCTTGATCATGGTTTGATGTACTTTGTCATATGTTATATGAATGTTAAAATCAAGTTGGAATAGAAGTATATACATGGTACAAGTATGGATTAATTTATACAAGTATATATAAATTAATGGTTTAAGATTTTACTTATTAAAGCTGCAAGTAAATAAATGTAAGAACTTATTATTATGGACATTACTTGGACAAATGATAGACTAAAGGACCTAATATATATGAGACATGTGATATAATGTGTTGTGGAGGACTTGTAACAAGTTTACTAAGCTTAAAACTTATAAAAAGTGGTTTTATACACATTTTAACCAAAAACTCCGAACATTCTGTTTTTAATTCGAAAACAAAGTATTCATTTTATATTTTTATAAAATACTACATGTCATGATGATCATAGGCATATAAAGAACTCGAAAATCCGAGCTATAACGAAGAAGTTATGCTATTTGCAAGTTTACGGTAATTAAATATATACAAAGTGTTTTTATAAAAGTAGTTTTATAAAAAATGAGTTACTGTTCACATCAGATACATTTTGGAAAATATTCTAGTTAGATAGAACTTTTAATTACGAAGACGTGCTCGAAAGAATCACTAAAATCAGAGTTAAAACGAATAAGATACGATTTTTACGAGATTACGCTAATTAAATTTATAAAAATAATTTTATAATGGTTATGAACAGTAAAATCACTGTTCATCAGTGGACTAAAAATATTAAAATGTAATATTTTGATACATCTTGTTAATATGAAACCGTTGACATAAAGAACGTATAAAACAGACTTAAAACGAGAAAGTTACGCAATTTTTACTAATGTAATATTTATAAACATTTTAACTTTATAAATATTATTTCTCAATTACAATTAGATGGTGATGTAGCTATATAGAATTATATATGGTATTAGTTATTCATAGTACTTAGTACTCATACGACCTATACTTAACTAGGTTGCATTCGGACACCTACGTGACGTTTATTCACGCATCTAATATACTTGTTATCTATTCACTCAAGGTGAGTTCATAGCCCCACGTTTTACATTGATAATGATTTACAAGTTTTGTTGTGAGAATTACAAATTGGATGCAAGTGTACATTTTAACATGATTACGTGTTTGCCTAAGTAGCGATAACCCTCTGAGCCCATTATCATGAACTGTCAATAACTTGTTGTGAGCACGAATGTTATAAATATATCTATTTAGGGTTGACATCCCCGTTCGGGTGATTAGCTATCACTGGACAAACGAATGTATACCATGTCGGATTTGGGATGTTGCGGGTTAGAACATCATCACGGGCAATGTTGGCAATTTATATTGCAATTCATACATGTCGAGCTTTAGCGTCGTGAGCTTAGGGAAACGTAATTACATTTTGTGATGTTTGCATATGTTGCATTATCACGAGGAAATCTTGCTATCCTACATTATACATTTTACAAAACTATGAATTCACCAACATTATTTTTAACATTTTAAAGCATTGTTTTTCAGGAGGTCAATAAGGCATGAGGTGCAAGGGATACATTGGTGGTTATATTTTAGAAGTCACATGCATAAAGATTTGGTCGCATTACATTTTGGGGATACATTTGTTATGGACTAGAATCTTTGTATTTTGAACAATGAACAAGTGAAGCTTCGGGCTTTTGTAACAAACAATTTATTAAATCCAATGTATCGGTTTTAAACGACTTTTAATGGTCTTTCTTATATATATCTTATGCTATTGATCTGTGAAGTACCACCCCCAGACACATTCCGATGCGACCCAATTTGGGGGTGTTACAAAAAGTCTAGTATATTGAATCTTACGTCTGCAAGCGCACAAACGTTTCTTAAAAACAGAGTTTGCGTTTCTTTTATGTCTGCAGAAAGACGAACCTAAAAAAGGAATGTTTGTTTTTATTTCACGCTTGAGAGGCAAAAAGGACTTTTCTCCATTACAAATTTACATAAGTTTTTAACCTAACCCGACTGAATTCGACATGTATTTAAGTATTAGGTGAGTATTAGGTGTGACCCATACAATAGTTTCTGTTTTGACCCGTTTGAGTCAACCGCCCAATCTGTCATCATCAAAGTTTACTTTGTTATCACTTATCAATGTGGATTTTTATAAAAACGCAAAGCATTCTAAATATGCATTTTATAGTGAACCAAGCATTTTGATCCATTTTTATTTCAAACTGCTTATATGTTAAATAATCAGTTTCAAATAAGAAATCTCAAATTGATTATCAAGTTTAATAAGCACTTGTGTAACATATTGCAATGCAACAATTGTGTTCATATTTGCTTCGGCTAGTTTAGTTCCAGATAAGCAATCTCAAAGAGGTATTGTTTAGTCATTCGACAAATAATCAAACCTTTCTTGAAACTATAAATAGATAAAAATAACCTCATATCATGATGCGCTTTCGTTTCGAATTCAACCACCTAGTTGAATCGGTATCATTAAGTCCCATTATGATTCACGTAGACCTGTAAATAGAGACCACGAAAGTACTTTTATTTTTCATGCAATATCACCTATGGTATTTCTTGCTTCAAACAGCTTATACTTTTATTTTTCATGCAATATCACCTATGATATTTCTTTCTTCAAACAGCTTATATGTTTAAAAAAATAAGAATGCACAGGTGCAAGTAGTATGCTCAAAGGCAGATGGGATGCTTACCAATCGATGAAACTGGCTGCTACCATTCTCCATTCTCGCATGGCAAACAAATTTTCACTTGTTTCTGATTCCACCCTTACCTCATTCTATATATCCCCTAGTTCTAAGCCATATTTTCCTCACCTTAAATCGAGCTTAAAAACTACTTGAGGTCGACGCCGACATGTTTGTCTGGTGATGAGCAGCATTATCTACGCCTTTATTTGGCTTTTGATTCCATCAAAATAACATTTTAGGTAAATTGAAAACAAATGTAATATGTAATGAAATACATAACATATCAATAATCTGCATGTGTGAGTGTGTGACATTATCCAGACACCAATTATGTAAATCATTTGTTTAATCAGTTACATATTTGAAACTATCCGCAAACTTTTGCCATATATCTACTTTTAAAAGACGACGGACTCACTATTAGATAAAATGCACAACTAACTCGTATAAGGAAAAAATCAATGGCCATTCATGCTGATAAGAGGCTTTTTAAACTCTACATCAGTGCACCTCTTATTTAACCCCAAACACAATCAAACCCAAACCTACGGACCAGATCTTCATCTAACGAAATTCTCAAAAACTAAACCCAAACATAACTATCATATTGAATGAACCCACATCCATTTGATCCTAAAACTACACTTCTAACATCAATAAAAATTTCATAAGACGGAAAAACAAAACCATTAATAATATTTAAAACTTACCCTTATAAAAAACGAAGATTTAAAGACATACACCATCAAAGCCAGCCAGTATAACATATACCTGATAATAACAAATGAATAACATCACCACATGAAATTAATTTTATAAAAAAAACCCCAAAATATCACAAAACCCTAAGATGAAAATCCAATATTATAATATGTATAAGCCATAATAACTGTTAAACTTGACCATTCATGCCATCTCAAAATCGAGATAGAAAGAGAACTTATCTCCAAAAACACAAATAAGAAAAAACCTAATTACCCAAAACAGATTAAAAGGTGGCAACATAAATTAGAGGTATAAAACGCACCTTCTATAAACTGATCTGATGTATGTGTGTGTTTTTCTTATCAGTGGAAGAAGTTTGGAGAAGGAGGGGGTTGGATACAAATGAAGCAAGAGTTAAGTGGGACACCTAGAGAGGAAGAAAGATATAATGAAGATGATGAAGCCACGTAGTAAGGTGGAGAATGTTATGAAGACAGGTGGAACAACAAGTTTTAATATAATAAATGAGATGTGGGTCGAATACTGGCTGGAGAAGAACCCGACAATTATAAAGTAGTTGGGCCACGGGGCGGGTCAAGACATTAAATGCGACCCGAGGTTTAATATTTTAAATGCTACAAAAGTCCTAACAATTGTATATTTTTAAAATATAGTGATGTAGGTTTGTGTTTTAGCTCCGTTTCTCCGGGTGGCACTCGTCGTGACAATACCCGATGAATTTATTAGAAAATAAACGGTAAAAATTGTCCAAAACTGCACACCGGATTTTATTTGATTATATCTCTTAAAATTTGTATAAAAGTCACCAGTGAGGTAAAAATCAAAACTTGTAGAGGAATGTCTAAGTTAGATTTTGACGTTTAAATCGGCCCTAACGGACATACGGTTTACAAGATACGATCGTTTTCCCGAGACTGTAGAAAACTAGAATTCAATCAGCTTTAGTACTTGTTAGTATATTAACCATTTGACCTCATTTTCACAAAAACTAAAGTGGTCGGACCCACATATCAGAAAAGTAAACTCATTTACCTTTCCGTTGATGTAAGAACCACATCGAGACCATTTACGGATTATAAGTTATATACTTTTGAAATGGGACTAAACCAGAAAATTAGAATAAGCCCATGTTAATGGGCTTAAGATGTATAAATATGGACATTGTTTGGGCCCAATTGTTTTTATAGAAATTACAAATTTCAACGTACAATGCTAAATCTTTATAAAAACTTTATAAAAACTTATTTATATTTATTTGCGTAATAATTATAATTTCTAAGTCGTGTCTTTACTTTTAGGTTGTATTTAGGATATTTTCCGACTCCCGACGCTTATTTCTGTTATCTTTTGTCGTATCGCTTAAAGGTGAGTTAATAGCTCTATTTTTACTTGTTTAACTATTTTATATACTCCTTGGGGGAGATACATGCTACTTACTTTTACATATAGACGCAAGCATTTTAAACTGTATGCTTATCCTGATATTTATTATTGCCTAAGTACCTCCAGTGCCATTAAGTCTCCTTAATCATGAACCGTTAATTACTTTTTGTAAAGTAAATGCGAATGCTGTGAAGAGATCTTTTGGGACTGATAATCCCCGTCCGGGTATGCAACAACTAATACCACGTCAAACGGACGCATTTAACATTTGAATTAATACTTAGGTGTTCGGCACAACACCCTATTTCGAGGCACAAACCTGATTGGGATTTGCCAAAATGTTAAGGTTTAGGTGTCATGAGCTTAGTGCAATAATAACTGCTTTCGACTTTTGAATGTGTTTCACTAGTCGACTATAACTGAAATCTTGTGGTCCACTATTTTATTTATAAAACCTATGAATCTCACTCAACATTATTTGTTGACCATTTTTATCATGTTTATCTCAGGTCCTTAAGGTATATAACTTGGATGGAAGTCGCACGGATATTTTGAAGACTCTGCATATTATCATTTAATAATTTTCTTTTAAAAACGTTATGAAATGTCTAAACTGTTGGACCTTGTACTTTTACAAACTCTAATGTTTTATTATATATCGAATGTGTAATTTTTCAAAACGTGTCATTTAGAGTTCGTTTTATGTAACTTGTACTTTATGCTCTAAAGTAGCACCCCCGGTTACCTTCCGCTGCTATCCAAAATCGAGGGTGTTACTGATTGGTATCAGATCACTGGTTATAGAAAACTAGGTTGCATTTAGTACCTATACTATATCTACTATATATTTTAGGAGTCCCTTTATTACCTTACATAATATTCGTGCGCGTATACTTCCTGACTGCTCATGCTTATTATATCTGGAGCATCACTATTAGAGTTATAAAAAGGCTATTTATATACATACTTGATTTGCTTTTCGATTACTTATTATTTTTTAGAGCGTCGCTATTTATTTAAATAAAAGTAATTTATATAAATGTTGACTATTTTTGATCACTTATACCTACTTACCAGAGCATCACTATATTTTTATAAATACAAAAACTCTTCTAAGACATTGCGAGTGCAGCAATGGTATCCTTTATCTGCAAGACATTGTGAGATACACAATGGTATCGTTTATTTTCAAGACGTTGTGAGTGATACAACGATCACTAAAACCTTCCCAAGACATTGTTAGTGATACAATAGTCTCTAAACTTCTCATGATTTTTATAATACCATTTTGATGACATTGATGATGGGTTTTCTATACCCTAACTAGATTAACACGAAGCAGAAATAACAATTAATATATGGAAAGAAGGGAACTAAACCCTAAAGGATCTCAACCTAGTAATAAAAGCAACTTAAAAGAAAGAAATAAGTAAATAAATAAGAAAATACTAACCTTTGATAAAACTGGATTTCTCACACGCAGACCACCTTGGTCGAACTTGGAGGAAAGAACCCAAATGAGAGTACCTCTAATAGCTCACACCCACGAACCAAAGAGAAAAGAATTCGAACTCCTAAGGTCCCGTTGTACGAAAAACTCTTACAAGGAATAGGAATGAGAAAGAGAGAATGGGCAAATAAAGCCTTGGCATGCCCCTCTATTTAT
Source organism: Tanacetum coccineum (assembly GCA_026074375.1). Lineage (NCBI taxonomy): Eukaryota > Viridiplantae > Streptophyta > Magnoliopsida > Asterales > Asteraceae > Tanacetum > Tanacetum coccineum. Next base: position 56,509 of record BQNB010026930.1, read on the forward strand.
ATTGAGATGGAGGGGTTAGGATGCCTCTTTGGGGCGATGTAGGACACCCCAAAAATGTCCCATGGGCCCCACTTGGGTCTTCCCGTCCCGTTTAACTTGATACACTTTGTATTAGTTTGTATTCTGCCCATGCTTCTTTATAATTAGCTTCTAATTAATTTACCAACAATCAATAAATTAATAAACCAATTATTTATACATATAATATTAATTCTAATTAATATCATCTCTCCTTTATTATTTCTCTTAACGGTTCACTGAGGGCAACCTAAAAAGGACTCTACTTTTAGCAACAGTCTTACCAATTAGTTATGAACTTGGACACTAAATCCAACAGTCTCCCACTTGGATGAGATTCGAGTTGATGCTAAGTTGAATTTTGTGGAAGAGCCTGTGGAAATTTTGGAAAGAGAGTTTAAGAAGTTGAAGCGTAGTAGGATTGCCATCGTCAAGGTTCGGTGGAATTCGAAACGTGGTCCTGAATCCACGTGGGAACGTAAAGATCAGATGAAATTGAAGTATCCGCTTTTGTTTAGTGATGTTAGTGGTTGAATTTTGGGGACAAAATTCTTTTAAGGGGGTAGAATGTAACCTTTTCCCTTTTTGTGTTCTGAATATTTCATTTATAGTCCTTTGACTATTTGACTTTTGTCAGTTTATTCAGATTTGGTACCGTGTTGACGGTGATGATTTTTATGAGAATTGTGATAAATTGTGGTTTATTGTGATTAATAATCCCTTTTGGAAGATATTATTGTGTTATTTGTATTCCAGGTGGTTTGACCTGTGAATTTGTGAGAAATGCCGAAAAACGAGTCAGACACGTCCGTTAATGTCTAAATGAGTTTTGAAAGGGTTTAAAGTGAAAATATGTCGTGTAAATACTCTAGATTAATGGAAAAGTATTTTTAAGGTGAATAAAAATGCTGGTAAATTTTACAGTTGAGTTTTACGAGTATTTAAGTGATCCCGACACAAAAAAAAGGCCCGGGGCTCCCTTGGATCCCATGGCCAGTCATAGCAAGAAAGAGAGACAATGAGGCTTAATTTTAGCTCCTTTGTCTAAAGTTGTACACATATATGCCTTCTACTAGAAACATTTTCTCATAAGCCTTATCATTTAATTTTAAAAAAAACACACACATAAGAGTGTGTGTGTGTGTGTGTGTTCATCCGCCACTACACCACCATAATCCACCATAAATTTTCCAACTTTGATCAAGAATGTGATATTCTGGGTTGATACGAGTGTTTGGGTGTTCATTTAAACAACGTTTGGGTTGTCCGGTTCGTGTCGAAATATACAATTTTGAAGATTTTTGTTTGGATTAAAAAACTTCTTGACGATCTTAGAGTTACTGTTGATAAGTTAATGATGCTGGTGTATAAGTTACTACTGCTTGTTCAGAGTTAATGCTGCTAGTACAAAGTTACAACTGCTGAAAAGATTAAGAATGCTAGAAGATTTTCTACTATCAGAGAAAGGATAAAGACTGCTTAGAGAAAAGATCAAGATTGATTGGAGATCAAGATTGATTGGAGATCAAGATTACTTACATGATAAGTATGAGTTATTTATAGAATAGATTATAGTGAATATTC
>BQNB010026931.1:0-12500 GCA_026074375.1 Tanacetum coccineum
AGTCACATGTCAGCCTCTATTTGTTTAGGTATAGCGAAATTATCATGTGATAATTTTAGGGTCAAATAATCGGGTTCTGGAGAGTTGTTTTAAGAGTAGGTACACGAAAACTATTTATGATTATATAACAGTCATTTACTCATTTTAAGAGTGGCTGAAGTAAGCAACTTGCAATTTGATTATTCATAATTGTTTATCTCATCTTCTAATCCCGAATGCCTTCAAATGAAAATCTATTGTATTGACAATTATAAACTTTCAATCTCGACCTTGATATAATCAGAACTGTCCAAACTCACATCGCATTAAAAACTATTTCCTACAACCTGATTTGTTATAGTTAGTTATATGTGTCTACTTATCTCATATCACATACTCATTTTACTAATGGAATGCCATACATGATACACCCCTCAATATTAAGTCTGTGATGACGATAACATAAAATAAAATTATTACATGCAGAGTTAGTTGTATGGTTGCTGCAGATGATGGTATTGAGGCTTCTGCTGTAGTTTGTTTGAGGCACCCTTTAAAGGTTCGTTGATTACAATATCCTACATATTTCCATTTCCTTATATATTAGCTTCGTATTAGAAGTCTTAGTATGGGATTGGTTACAACATTGTTGTAACATTTTTGCAAGGCACAAAAGGAGTCATTCGAGGTGCACCCCTCTTGCAACTTGAAGTTTCTACCATGTATGTTCAGGTCTATAATGAGGGTCGGTTCGTAAGTGTTAGTTTTGTTTTGAATTTCATTTGCAGTATTAAGGCAGTAAACAAATTTAAATAAGCAGCCAAACATCCGGTTAGAAGTTTTGTTAATCTATTTCCTAACACACCTTTACCGTCTGCTGTGGTTTTGACGCAAAAAGCCAAACTGGCACCTAAATCACCCATTCAAAGAGATAAATTTATCCAACTCTAACTTCTTTTAGCAACCTGCTGAAAACAACATGGCGCTAAAAGTGAGTTTGTGGTTCTACTTATATACATCTTCTCAACTCTTTTATATTATTTATTTGCATTCCGATAAAGATTTAATGTTGGATGAGGTAATTGAGTACTTGAAGTCGCTTCAAATGCAAATTCAGGTATATAAACCTTAAATCTTTGAATGTTTGTTTATACCTACTAATTGTAATTAACTTAGTGACCGTTTGGACCTACGTTTTGAAACCAATATTAGAGTATATGGTAGTTGCAGATTCAAGTTGCACAATCAGTTTTTTAATGTTTTACTTACATAAATTTACTGCCTCCACAGGCATGTTTGTTAGATTGTTCCTGCATGGTGATGTTGGCATTGTGATGTTTCATTGTTAATTCGGTGAACTACATCACATGTTGCCCGCTAGAAAAAGAGTGATTTGGTATATTTCACATCATTCCATGTTCCCTATATCTCTTGGTTTTTCATTATATATTCTTTAAAATCATTAACAATGCATTGGTCTTGCTAGAAAAAGAGAGGTTTCCTAACGATTCCATATGCACAACCAACGTGTATACAGAACAAATTTTACACCAGCGCTAAATTTAAACATCTGTCATATGACCCACATAAACCAAGTAAAAACCAAAAAAAAATGCAGGTTAACACCATTTAAATAACAGACTCGATTCATTCTCAGATACAAGTCACTTGCATACAAAAGACCATACAACAATAGATTTAAAACACACATGGCGGTGTAAAACAATATGTAGCTATAGGTGCCTGTTGCACACTTTGGACATCATCGCGTAATTGTTGTCTGTACGCAATGAATGATTTTAGAGGTTCAGTTACCTACTACACCTTTTGAACATCTACAGCTTCATGCATCCATACTTTTGCAATCGTACGTCTTGATTTTTAAAATGAACAAACAAGTTTTAAGCCCGCACTCCGCAGAGAAGCGTGGGTTAAAAACCTTGTTAAGTTATATTTGCAAGATATGATGACATTTCTTAATCAAGATTTCAAGGTGTGAGTTTAATTATTTTTTATGTTAGAACATTTGCTAATTATATTTCAAGCACCTAGCCTTTGTTTTGTGGTGTTATACCAAGGGATTGAAAAGCAAACAACTAAGTTACAAGGTAGTGATGAAGAAGTGGCTGCTCGACATGAATGTGGTCTTGCAGTAATAGGAACCGATATTTCAACCTTTCTTGAAGGACAACTAAGGGTTGAGGCAAGACACATCTAAGCATAAAACTGTTAGCTTATGTTGGTCCTTTTTTAAAATGGATATGAGGAGCGAGTATAACTTGACACAACGACATATATTGAAGAGCAATGTGATGATGTTTATTCCCAATATGTTAATATGTTCAATGTGATGAGGTTATTTTCCACCCAATATGTATTTGTAAGTAACCTCACTGTATGTGTACGGCTATTCTTTATTTGGAAATGTTATGCGTATGTATGCAAGCTGTTCAAGTATGCGTATGTCGCCTTTCTTTCTATCAGTATGCAATGTGTATGGCTCCATAACATTACTCTAAAAACAACATTCTATCAACCAACGCTTAATTCTAAAATCAACACTGGAACAACTATGTGTTGTAAATGATAACATAAAATAGAAACCAGACTAAGTTATCTAAATGATATGCAATAGTTGGAATAACCAGAAACAATATCGAACAACTATCAAAATGCAAATGTTTATTTGAACAAAATCTTAGAGCTTGCCGCCCAACGGGCGGGCCTTGAAGCTAGTATATATATAGGGGAGGGTTATTGTAGTGTAGTAGTTTAAAGTTGTTAAAATGAGAAGTGATCTTAACCATTGAATCTATTTATTAATATGTGATTTAATTAATAATAGATACATAAAATTAAATCTTATACATAAAAATTGATGTACAACCACAAAAAAACTTGATACGCCATCATTTATAGCTGATACATAGAAATGAGACTAAGTTATCTAAATGATACGCAATAGTTAAAACAACCAAAAACATTATCGAACAACTATCAAAATGCACATGTTTAACAAAATCTTGGAGCTCGCCGCCCAACGGGCGGGCCTTGAAGCTAGTATTATATAAACTAGAGAGAATTACATAAATCGTCCTTGTGGTTGCCGGATTCTCAACAGATTGCGGTGTCCTTTGTTGCTTTTTTTCATCGGGTTTGGTCCTTGTGGTTTTGATCCATTACGGGTTTGGTCCCTTTTGGTTTTGATCCATTGCGAGTTTGGTCCCTTGGTCAAACTAAGGAAATGTTGGTCAAGGGACCAAACCGGCAATGGATCAAAACCATAAGGACCAAACCGGATGAAAAAAAGCACAGGGACAAAATCTGCGTAGAGACTCCATGCATACCACAAGGACGATTTATCGCTAATTCTATCTATAAATTATTCTAATTAATAATAAATACTGGTTCGGTCTCGGTTGGGTGTTGCGCAAAAATAGGTTAGGCGGCCCGATTAATCGGCGCTATCTAGGCGCCTAGGCGGGATTAACCGCCTTGATTTTCACTAATCGGCCTTATTAATCGGTTTGGTCAAAAATCGGTCAACATACCGATTAATCGGATAAAAATCGGCCAAATCGGACAAAAATCGACTAAATCGGCCAACTCGGTTATGGATAAAAACTGGCCAAATCAGGGATAAATCGGTCAAATCGGACAAAAAATGGCTAAATCGGGCAAATCAAGCATATATTTTCAAAATTTTATTATTTTATATTATAAAAAGTCCAGCCGCATTATCTCCCGATTAATCCTCGTCTAACCGATTATCGTTAGGCGGTTCCCTACCCGCCTAGCTAGCGCCTGTGATTTTGCATAAATTGTTCACGGTACCGTTTTACGGTTTGGTTTTTGGATGAAAACCGAAACCGAACCGAAAGTTTTAGGCTTTTGAAAAATTAAAAACCGAACCATCGGTTTTGCAGTTTCTGTCGGTTTTTTCGGTTCAGTTTTTTTCGTTTTCGGTTTTTTCGGTTTTTCGGTTTTTTCTGGTACACTTATGGTATTCAACTACGGGCTTAGCTTTTCCAAGTGAGCTTTCCTCTTACCCGACTAAGGTGTTTCTTTCAATTCAGGTTCATACATGATATTTGAGAAGTTTACTAAAAGATTTAGACTTACAGAGGTGCCCAAAACAAGTCCTCACGGTTTTATATAAATGCCAACTCTACAAAGCCTCGAGCCAAGGCAAAATTTGTTTTTCCTCAAAACTAGGAAGTTTATACGTTCACTAGAACTTCAAAGGAAAGTATTCAAGTGACCATAATCCTTTCGTCTATAAGTTCTAGTCTATAAGGTTGGGGACTTAGGGTTTGGCCAAAACGCATGTTTCATCCTAAATAGTTGTAAAGTTGCAGGATATCGTTAATTTTTTCGTTGTTTTTAAAAAAAAAAATTTTGTCCCCAAATGAAAACTTTTTGCAAATTTTGGTCCTTGGAATATAACGGCGTTAAGTGCTATCCGTTAGAACTTACACGTTAGTCCTTTTGGACAACGACCATTGAAGCTTTCATCCTTTAAACTAGCAACCGTTTATAATTTAAATTTTTTTGCTTTATTTAAAGTTTTTAAATTTTTTATACACGTTTTTATATAAACTTTTATACGCTTTTATATATGTTTTTATACACGTTCTTATACGTTTTTATATACTTTTTATATGCTTTTGTATATGTTTTTATATATGTTTTTATACATGTTATACTTTTTATATACTTTTATACGCTTTTATACATGATTTTGTATACCTTTTTTATACATTTTTTGTTTACTTTCTTTTTATTAGTGTTTGTATAACGTTTATGTACGTTTTTGTCTCTCTGTTCTTATTTACGGCTTTTGTATATGCATATAATTTTCTATCCTTTTTGAATGCGGTATATAAAAACGTACATATAATCGTATAAAAAGTATATAAGAACGCATATAAAAACGTATATAAAAACGTATATAAATTCGTATACAAAAACATATATAAAAACATATAAAAAGTATATAAAAATGGCCATTTGTATAAAAGCATTTAAAAACGTATAAAAAGTATATAATAACGTATACAAAAAACGTATCAAAAATATATTACACGTTTTTATACGCTTACATATATGTTTCTTGTATACGTTTTAATCTATTTTTTATACACTTCTTACTATACTTTTTTATAAGCTTTTATATACGCTTTTGATTTACGTCTTATATTATTTTTTATATGTTTTAACAAAAGGCATTATTATATATCTTTTATACGTTTTTATATACGTTTTATACACGTTTTTATATACGTATACAAAAACGTATAAAAAGTATATACGTACACAAAAAGTATATAAAAAAATATACAAAAACGTACAAAAAAACGTATACAAAAGTATATAAAAACTTATACAAAAACGTATAAAAATGTTTACAAAGCGTATACAAAAAGGTATACAAAAACGTGAATAAAAGCGTATAAAAATGTATATATAAAATATAAGAACATGTATAAAAACATATATTAAAACGTATACAAAAGCGTATAAGAAGTATATAAAAACGTATAAGAACGTGTATAAAAGCATACATTTCTACCTATATATGGGGCAAGACATGAAATATTTCATGATGACTAGACATGGTGACTTGGCAACTTAATGCTGACTGGAAATGATGACTCAAATGGTATTTTCGTCCTAAATTTCGACTTACAAAATCTGTGTGTAAAATAAAGGGCATAATTGTCCATTCGGTATTCCCCTAAAATCTCTCTCCACATTTCATTCAACAGTTACCTTTAATCTCTCACAAATTTAACATCCATTTCAAACTTATGATTCACTGTAACATTCGAAAACCAATTCAACTAACCTTAATCTTCATCTTCATCACACAATATTCAATTAATCAAGAACCAAAAAACCACACATTTCTACCTATATATGGGGCAAGACATGAAATATTTCATGATGACTAGACATGGTGACTTGGCAACTTAATGCTGACTGGAAATGATGACTCAAATGGTATTTTCGTCCTAAATTTCGACTTACAAAATCTGTATGTAAAATAAAGGGCATAAATGTCCATTCGGTATTCCCCTAAAATCTCTCTCCACATTTCATTCAACAGTTACCTTTAATCTCTCACAAATTTAACATCAATTTCAAACTTATGATTCACTGTAACATTCGAAAACCAATTCAACTAACCTTAATCTTCATCTTCATCACACAATATTCAATTAATCAAGAACCAAAAAACCACACATCTCATAATATTTGATAAGATCTCATGAATCTCCGAAAATAAAAACAAAAACCCTAACCCACACGCACAAAATCAATTGATTTCAAAAACAACATTATCATTCTACAAAATCATCCACTGTAGAAATAAAACGTGAATTCCTATAGAAACGAACCAAGACAATCACTCATGGATCGGCATGAGTGATTTTGTTAAAGACCCTAATATTTGGAATTTAGGTGTTCTGCATCTTATTTATTATAGTAAATATTTCCAGGTTTTTATCTTATTTCTTATTTTACCCATTTATTTATCTGAAGCTATGGTTACAAATGGGCCTAAAACATGTCACATGATTTTGATCTTATTTTAAGGTTCATTGATTTTGTTAAAAGTTCCGTTTTTGTTTTTATCAGATTTATGCAGGTTCATCATGTTTTTATCAGATTCTATCCCATCATATATGCCGGATTTGAGGAAAAAACTAATTTTTGTTGCCCGTATTTTTGACAAATTCTTGATTGCTTTTGGATATGGAATGGAAGGGTGCAATACAAAAATTGTTTATAGTCCTGAAATATGCCTAATTTGGGTTTGTAACGTTATTAGTATGTCGTTCACATTGAACATAAGGTGCTATTTACTATCAGCCTAATATTAGCCAGTAGGAATTATTGTTGCTCACTAACCAAATTCTGTTTATAGAAAGTTCATTTGTGATATCATCCAATAGGTCTTATAACTCTAATGTATGACAAGAGAAACTAGACATGAATCATTCATTGGTATTGGTTTTCTTATATGTGGCCTGCGCAGGTGGATACTAACATTTTAAAATAAATTCATTTATCAAATTTGGAAAGATTGTTTTTTTAACGATACTAGCATACAATAATACTCAAAATTAGATATGCATTAATATCATTGTGTACTGTGTTTTTTCTAAGCTTCGTTTTCTATGAAGTTAGAAAAACAAATCATAGCAAACTTAGTGTTTATGCACAAGCACAGATTTTGATAGCCGTCATCGTTCTAGCCTTAAGCTTTCTAAATTATTATGCAGCTCGTGAGCGAGCTTTTGCTTCTTTGTTGACAGAGCGTATAGCACTGGATAGATTTTAAGGTAAATACTTTATTATGATTTAAATGTTTTAAATCTATTTAATTTTTTATTCTCATTAATTATAAATTTGAATATATTATTTAACTCTAAATGTCTGTTTACAAATCTGTTTTATAGTCTGCTACCTTGACTACTAATATTGATTTTATACGTTTATTGAGGTGATGTTGTTTACTTACTATCTCACGAGTCATGAGAAACGACAATGCAATTATTGGTTATTGCTTTTGCGCTTTTGTTCTATTTTGTAACTTGCAATTTTTTTGAAGTGACGTTGATTTTGGACCACTACCCAACCCGTGGGAATTTGTTGAAACAGGAGCTATATTTTTACAGCCACATTGGATGGCACATCATCAAGGAATTCAGAGGTTACCGGCATTAAGATGTCTTGTGATATGGGAAAATCATATATACTTGTACCAGTCAAAGCAAAAAATCTCCTTCATTCTTCCATTCTTTTGTCAGCAGGAACAAACCTATGTGTCGGCATGGGCAAATGCTGAGTGCGTCAGGTATTTTATGCTTATTTGCATGAATTGTATTTTTTACCTTTAGTCTTCCTGAATGAAAACTTCAGATTCCCTGTTAGGATGAAAGGTGACCATGTGCATGTTGATTGTAAATAAGAAAAAGAGGGCCACAAGGAGGATGAGATAGTCATAATATCAGTAAAGAGTAATCATGAGGTTCAATCACACCCTCTCTTTTTTCAACATGGTGTTTTGAGAATGAAGGAGTTTTGTGTTAGTGTCGAACGCCTTAAGCTGTTGCCCCTTTCATGTGATTGCAGGTATTCTATTGCTTTTAGTTATTTATAGTACATATTTTATGGGTGACGAAATGGACTAATTAGAATTAATATTGTAACATGTAATTTTCCTTGCTGTTTTGACATGCGATTTAAGTTTTATTATAGATTTATTGATCACTTCAGTCATCTATTAGTGTATAATAAACTAAAAAAACAATTACCATGACACATTATTTTTAGTATTGTATATGTATATTCACACGGTTTGAATCACCTGTTTTCATCTCTATGTGTCCTCCGCTTCTGCAACAAAGCTAAACACGGAACATTTGATTTCTTTAGTACATGTTTAGCCTTTAGCGGATAATTGTTTTTTTATTCCAGATAAGGTTGATGATGACTGGGATCATACCTGCTCAATCTTCATCCTCAACGTTTTGGTGATGTTAAGAATGGATTTTTTTGTTGGCGTCGATACCTCTCAAGTTTCGTTAATACCTGCTAAGCGTTTGTCATTTAACTGCCTCACCCTTTGATCCATGGAACAACGGAAAAGCATCAAAAAGAGAATGCAAATAGTATTGTCAGTACCTTCATTGTGGCTGCAAGTGTTGGCAAAGATTAAGGCATTTAAAATTTGTTCTGACTCATCCAGTGTTGACCCACTCTTATTAGAGGTGAGGTGGAGGTTATTATCTCAACATCATTATACGTGCTTTTACAAATTGTTGCCTTTTTTATTTGGCTTCCATATGATAGAACGGGGGTTAAGCCACTTCTTTAGTTTGGTAAACTTATACAGACATGCAATTTAAGCTTAATTGGTAATTGTTAATACTGGTGGTTGGATTTGACTTCTAGTTACATGTTTCATAGTTATTGTTTTGCCTTTCACTATTATTCAATATTATTCTTAATCAGTAATAAATGTTGTTGAGCAACCACTCTTGGTTGTAATCGATCATTGTTTGCGTCAAGTATAATCATATAACAGAGCCCGCCCCATCCGGGCGGGCGCAATTGTGAAACTAGTAAAAGTGTATATAAAAACGGAGGAAGGTTTAAATAAAAAGACATATATCCGTGAGAATGATAAAAATGAATTTTGTTTTTAAAAAAGTTCTCAAAAAATTCCACAAGAACATGTATGTTGATGCATGAAAAAGTTGTGAAAGAAGTTTTTCTAATTTTGAGTTTTCATACGTTTTTTTAATGCACAATTTTTTTTTTATGCAAAATAAAATTTAGATGCATAAAATTTTCAACTTGTTATAGTGTGATGCGCAATAAAATTTTGACGCAAAAAGTCAAAAAAAGTTGGGTACAAAAACGAATTTTTTATGCACAAAAAAGCGATTTAATGCACATACGTTTTTTTTTCATAATTTTTTTTGGCAAAACTATCCATTTTAAAAAAAATTTCCTTCACAACTTTTTCATACACCAACATATACGATTTGGTGGAATTTTTTCATAACTTTAAAAAAAAAAAACTTTTTTATCCTTCTCACGGATATTTGTTTTTTTATTTGATCTTTATTATATAAAAACGTATGTTTTAAAAAAAACGTATATAAAATTTCAAAAAACTTTAATAAACCAAATTTTTTTAAATTATAAAGATGTTAGTTTTAAAGATTGGACCTGCAATGTCGTGTTCATACGAACTAACAGTGTAAGTTCTAACGGATAGCACTTAACGCCTGTCGGATTCCATGGACTAAAATTGGCAAATAAGTTTCATTTTTGGACAATCTCTACATTTATAAAACTTATCTAGGTCGTAACATGCATTTTGCAGACGATTGTTGACATTTATCTAAAAAAAACTAACTAAAACGTCAAACTGTCTTAACTTGAAGCCTCAATCGGTTGAGTGTGGTGAGTGTGTTTTTACATCTTCATGCCGTAACTAATCTACGCGTACATCTTCACGGAGGTATATATTATAAACTTTTTTAATAGCGTTTGGCTTTTATGCGTTATTTGAAGCTAATAGTTGAATCTCAAGTTAGGTATCTGTGGATGTCTTTGTGTTAGGATTTTTGTGTTTTATTGTGATTAGTTAACCTAAAGGTTGTTGGCTATAAATATCGTTTGCGTTTGGATGAGACGTGTTCTTGGAGATAATGCCGATTGTTGGTTGTTTTATAATATGTGATGTTTTATTAAGTTCTGTTGATCACATTGTTTAGTTTGATTAGGCTCTGATATTAGGGATATATTACGAATCATCGTTGTTAATTTTGTGTCCTTTTGTAGTTAAACACTTTGTAGAGTGCTATTATGGACAATGCCAGTTTAGGTATCAATGTTTAGTTTAATTATACTTGTAAAAAACAATGAATGAGGTTCTGACTTCTGCCATGGCTAATCATGCTACAGTTCAGGCTCACGTTGTCCAGTGCTAAGGCGGCTGCTGATTTGAACAAGGAGAGGATCAGAACAAGTTGTCATAGTGGTGTAAGAGGGAATGGATCAGAAACAAGTATTAATTTGCTAAAAGCAGCGCTAAGGAAACATCAGCAATTAAAACTGCGCCGAAAACGTGTAAAATACTCGTCGGATGTTCTCTTAGTGATGGTGCTCATTAGCCTTTGTTGAAAACGATGGGGCATTCCTCTAGTGACTAGAGATCTTCAACCCCTGTTTGAAATGATGGGTACATTCCTCTAGTGATAGTGCTATCCTTCTGCCTCTGCTTGAATTGAAGGGACATTCTCTGATGTATAGTGCTCCTTCAGCCCCCTGTTGAAATTAAGGGACATTCCTCTAGTGATATTGCTGATTCAGCCTCTGTTGAAATGAAGGGAAATTCCTTTAGTGATGGTGATGATTCATCCAGTTATGAATCGGACTTCCATGATTCTGAAGCTGAAGCTGATAATGAGCTTGAAGAAGATCCTGGGTCTATGTTTGATGCTGAACCTGGTGCGGAATTGGTGGAACCTGAGTCGTCTGAAGCTGAATCAGATGCAAGCACTCGCATTGAAATTATCGAGGAAACACATTTGTCCCGTTGGGAAGGGAATCTCATTTAAAATGGGGGAAATTCACAAGATGGACGTTCTCTACGGTAAAGTGGGTAGATGGCACGTTAAAACGTCAAAATTCATGAGTTTTTAGTGATGGGAAGTTATACATTCCATATCAACTTTATAATTATAACACGTCAATGTATAAATATAGCGGAAGCAATCTAGGATCAATTAACATGCATATGTAATAACACAAGATTAGGGTTACATACCTTTTGATTCTAAGCCATGAACAAGAATCAATATATACTCCCAAGAATCTATCTAAAGGAAGATTGAATCACCGTCTATGTCACACGTATTATCACAAGTTACACAAGAACTAGCTGTTAATTAGTAACAAGAAATTAATTCGGTTAGTATAGTTAATCATATTCAGCCGAATATATTGAAGACCAATAGAGAAGTGATTTTTCGGCTTTTACAAAGTGTATTTACCCTTGAAAAACCCTTTGGCGTATTTATAGGTATCTAATATTAGTGTTGAGTTCTATTAGGATAAGCCTTAACATTGAAGCTAATCCTATTTCAACACAAAACTCTATATTCCATGATCTCTCAATTCTCTTTTTAGTCCTTCTTGGTATAGTCGTTAGCCCATTCTCATGAAAACACTATTAACGATCATAACTATTTACGTTTGTAAATCAATAAAAAAATTATATTTTTTAATGTTAACTGTTGTGACGCTGACAATCCGTGATCCCTTGAAGTTCGATCCTAAACACACAACTATTATTTTCGTCCATAAACACTAACAGCTCCTACTTGGGGACAAAATTTAATAGTGTGATCACACTCGGTTAGCGTCTAGTTACACGCGATGCTCTGTCTACGATCTCAAGTAAGGTTCCTGGAAAAACCTTATAATGATTCATCATTACTTATTATACTTTTCGTTTCTATCAATGTATTAAGGATATGGATTCCAAGTCATTCCTCTTATTCTAATGATGTCTGGTTTGCTCGTTCTTCCGATTGACGCAGTTTACAAATCTTCGAACGTATTCCAGAAATCTTGGGTGTGCCACACATACATTTACAATCCAACGAGGGGACCCAGCTGTATTAAACTTCAAAACGAATTTGAGGAAAAACAAATTCTTTATTTGATACAGCAAAACTTATGAATTTGCAACTCTTAGATAATCAATCAGTGTAGCTACCTGTTACGTATAGCGTTAAATTGCCTTACAGAAATGCATAGGAGTCATGACGGTTCCTGGTATCTCAATGCGTTGAGGATAATATTTTGAATTTACTTAATGACAGAGATCCTTAAAGTTACAATCTACATAGTTGGGATAAGTCCTATATTCAATCATCTAATATCTTTAACAATTTGGTATGTAATCCACATCAATATACTTTCCATGTATT